>JAUELE010029967.1:0-26312 GCA_031471655.1 Diodora aspera
CGGCAGGTTTTTGAACAAATCATTGATCATGATATTAAATAGAAGAGGACTAATAACACTTCCCTGAGGAGTTCCATTTTCTAACCACTTGATTCCAGAGAACTCCCTGCCAACCCGAACTGTTATATTGCGATTTGACAAGAAATCCTTGATCCAACAAAAGGCATTACCTCCAATACCTAGATCACAAAGTTTTAACAGCAACCCTCTTTTCCACAGCATATCATAGGCTTTCTCAATGTCTAAAAAGACTGCTAGTAGATACTCCTGATTACCCAATGTTTTTCGTATTTCAGATTCCAGTCGTAATTGATGATCTAAACAAGATCTTCCTTTCCTAAACCCACACTGCAACCGGGTCAAATACCTTTTTGATTCTAGAAAATATGACAGTCTCTCAGTGACTAGTGTTTCCATCAATTTGCACAGATTAGAAGTAAGGGAAATTGGACGATATGAACTTGCAAGTGAAGGATCCTTACCTGGCTTTGCAACTGGTATCACAATAGCCTTTTTCCAGGCGGGCGGAACCGTGCCATTTGCCCAAATCTTGTTGAACAAGCGAAGTACAGCTATTAATGAACATTCTGGCATATGTTTAAACATTTCATAGCACAAGTAATCGTCCCCAGGAGATGTATTTTTCCTACTTCTGACTGCCTTTTTGAGTTCTACGAGAGTGAATGGAAGATTTATCTCACGGTTCTCACTGTTTACATTGGACACATGTAAATCTTTCTCATACATATTATCAAGAAATGATTTGGAAAAGTTGGATGTTGCGCCGACACTCTCAAACTGACTAGCCAAAACCTCAGCTTTTTCTTTGTTGGTGTTTGCAGTATATGTTTCAGACTTTAAAGCAGGTATCGGAGAACTGGAATAGCAGCATGAAAATCGTTTAACCTTTTTCCAGACATTAGCCAAAGGGGTAAATCTGTTTAATGAAGATGCATACTTTCTTACGCTACTTCTTTTGGTAGATCTGATTATTTTCTGTGCCTGAGCACGTTTCAGCCTAAACATTTCTAAATCTTGTGGAAGACATGTGTGCCTAACTTTATTATACGCTTTCTTTTTGTCTTTTACAGCTTTATCACATGCATCATTCCACCAAGGTTTGGGACACTTTGAGTATGATTTTCCAGATGATAAACCAATAGCACGTTCTGAAATGTCCAGAAGAGTGGTGCAGAGATCATGACAAGAAGATTCAATGTCATCATTGATAATATCTTCTGTTAATAAACTCTCACACTCACTTATAAACTGTTTCCAATTTGCTGATCGAAATTTCCACCTAGGTATTCCCCCAACATCGTCTCTTACAGGTGAGACAGATACAGATGTGAAGACAGGGAAGTGATCACTTCCGAATGAGTCTTCCTGGAACACGTCCCAGT
Organism: Diodora aspera; assembly: GCA_031471655.1. Classification (NCBI taxonomy): domain Eukaryota; kingdom Metazoa; phylum Mollusca; class Gastropoda; order Lepetellida; family Fissurellidae; genus Diodora; species Diodora aspera. Next base: position 1,404 of record JAUELE010029967.1, read on the forward strand.
TACACTTGGCAGCAATATCAAATGAGGAAAATGTTAAATCCAAAGGAGACCACCTGCCTGTTCCAGGATCAAGCCGTGTCATCTGCCCATCATTTAAGAGAACTAAACCTCTCCGGTCGAGGAATTCCTGAATAACTGTCCCATTAAGGTCAGTCTTGTGACTACCCCAGATGTGACTGTGACTGTTGAAATCGCCACAAAGTATCAGTGGGCCACTGACATTGTTCACCAAGTTGATGAAATCAGTAACTGACGGAGAACCCCTGTTATATATATTAACAATAGTCATGTTATGACCATCTTCAAGAAAGATTTTTACACCATTGGCTTCAATATTTGATTGACACAAAGGAAGATCTTGAAAAGACAACCCATTTCTAACAAAGATTGCACACCCACCTCGTCGAGTTGGTGTCCCTTGATGGTCGATGCGGTCTTTACGAAGGCAACTATATCCATGTATTTTGAAGTGAAGTTTCGGAATCAAAAATGTTTCCTGAATGCAAAGTATGTCAGGTTTAGGATTTGTATTATCCAAGAAGTTTTTAAATTCTTGTCCATGCGCTACCAAGCTGTGGGCATTCCATTGCAAGATAGTGAGAGTGATTAAGACCTTATCCATTATGAAGTTTGGTTGGAATCACAGAATCAAGAAAATGCGGAGGCAAATCAAGTTGAAGATGATTTCGAGCTGCTGAAGAGATACCCGCAATTTTAGATTCAAGAGGGCCCCCACTCATCATCTGAACTATGACATTCACAAGGAAGCTGACCAACTCAGGAACTGATATATGTTTTGCACTGTTTGTTGATGTGGAATCAGTATGTGAGTTAGTGTTTGAGCGAGCAACATCAGGTTGTAAAGGCAGCCTTTTAGGACTGTCGCCCTGATTCTGAGAAGCTGAAATTCCTACTTTTGCAAAATCAGTTTGCTGTGAGGAAGACGCAACATCTGTCTGTGTACCAGTAACTACACAAGACTTGTAAACAATTGGTTTGTTACCAGACAATTTGACCTCTTGTTTAGAACACTGGTCTTGGTTTTTGACAAGTCTAACCGCTTCAGCATATGATACTTTGTGTTCAACCCGTGTCCTCTGTACTAGAACAGCTTCTTTATATTTCTCACATCCCCTATAAGCTGCACTATGTGGCCCGCCACAGTTGGTGCATTTCAGTGGGGTCTCTTTGGGACATGATTCCACCAGATGATTCCCATTACATTTTGGGCACACAACTTCGGACGACTTACAGAATTTAGACACGTGCCCAAACCGGTTGCATTTGTAGCAGCGGATTGCTTGAGGAACGTATAATCGAACCAGAAATGTTTGATATAGCAACACTACTTTTTCTGGTAATGTTGGTCTATCAAACGTCAAAAGCATGCACCTTGTCTGTTCCCTATTCTTACCTCTGGTTAAACGTTTGGCTGAAATAACCCCCTGACTTTCTAGTTCTTCACAAATTTCTTTTTCTGTTAATTCAAAATCAACACCGTATATAACTCCCCTGCTTTCAGTCAAACTCTTTGGAATATTGACCCTAACAGGTACTCCACACATGGAGGTCAGCTTCATCAAGTTTTGTAATTGTGCAAATGAGCTACAATGAACAACAAAATCACCCCGCTCCAATTTCTTCATATTTTCAACATGACCTATTTTTTCACGTATTTCCCTGGCAATCTTCAAAGCTCCAAAGGAAGTAAGCTTTATCTCAGGGTCTGAAGACGACAGAATTGCAATGTTTTTGGCAGCTACAAAACAACGTTTTCTATTAGTTTCCCTTGACTGATTGTCATCTTCGTATTCTGAATCGGATGAAAGTTCAAAATCATTCTCTTTTTTCTCTAGAGAACTCCCCGTAAATTTGCATGGCACAGTTCCACTTTGTTCGTCCTCAATTTGCCGTCTACGCTTTCTCTTTCTCAAGACTAACTGAAATTCTTCGTTCGACATTGATAGTTTTCCATCATTTTTCTCACCATCCACTTTTCTCATTTTGACCTCATCATTATGTACCCCACCACCATCTCCCGATACAGTTTCCATACACTGAGATCCCCAACCAGGATCAGTAGCCATGTCAAGCAATTAAATCTGACACCCAGTCAAGAAAACAGAAGTTATCAATGACAAAAACTAAAAAGAAAGACCAAACTTTACACGTTACACGTGCACGATCTGCTCGTGCACACGCACGTGCTTTGTTTACCGAAACGGTAAAACACGTGCTGTGGCAAACTAAAACTGAATGCACACAAACCTAACTTTGCAAGATAAATGTATGGATGACAACTATGTCAAGTAAAACAAACGTACCGAAAAACAAAAAAGTATCACAACTAGTGAGACAACAAAGCACACGAAGTTGAATTAAGAAGAGCGCAGCTAACACACGTCCGATCAGCACGAAAGCATGAAGCCCAAAAAAAAAACCTTGAAAGTGGAAAGACGAGTTTAGAGTTATCTCCCCTTTTCGGGTACTCGAGTCCTTGAAAACGGACTCGAGTCCTGACGTACCCGACCCTACATGACAGGTTAACATACCCATCCGTAGAGAACTGTATTCTTCAATTATCGTTGGAATTCTTATGTACAGGTCTTGAGGTTCACATATCCATCTTCAGAGATCTGTATTCTTCAATTCTCGTTATCATTCGTATGCTCAGGCCGTGAACGTGTCCATATTCAAGAGACCTGTCTTGTTCAGTTTGCGCTAATACTTATGTTCAAGTCATTTCACTGCCATTGGAAATACTCCAAAGTCATCAGCTATTCGTCACAGAATATTGCACTCAAATGTCTGTAATCCCACGAGGGCAGTAACGTTGACCCGTTTATTAATTTCCAAATAAAGAATGCTGTCGCGACTCTGAGATAGAGACGATTTATGTAAACTTAAGAGGTCATTGATTTCTAATCGGCTTATGTGTTAAGCAGGATGAACAAATATTCATGATTGGCATCCAATTTTGCCTTGCAACATTCGTAAGCATATCCCAATTGATTACCCAGTTTGCAAAGTACCTCAAATTACTTAGTATGTTTAGATTTGCATTTGTCCATGCTTATATTCCACACCTATCCATCCTCTAGCTGGCAAATATAACAATACATTTGATCAGAATGTTTCTGGAAAAGGCGGCAGGTGATATTACATACATACATACATACATACATACATGAAAATATTTATTAAGCGCTAAAACCAGTTCACTGCTCTGAAGCGCTGAAGATGAAAACAGGGAAATGTCAAAACATTAGTCAAATGCATTACGAAACAAATGTGTCTTAAGTTTAGATTTAAACTGAGGGAGTTCACGTAAGTCTCTCAGTGTTTGAGGCAGCTGATTCCAGAGGACGGGTCCAGCTACCTGGAAGGCACGATCACCAAATGTTTGAGTTCTTGATGGAGGTACTTGCAGCAGATTTCTGACAGAAAGAATCAAGGAAATAATGCGACGACAAATACTAATTCATTGTCTTCATCAACTGTTTTGCATAGCTTCCCTTGGAATGGAGAGGATGAAAGGAAACAAGTAAATGTGTCTTAACAGATGCTGAGCAATAATGTCCCTTCAGCGTATACTATTACCTTATTGTCACAGATAAATACAACCAGCTGGCTGTAGAGCTTGAACAAGAAACCACAAAACAATTTAGGTTTTTACGCATCCACGATATACTATAACAACCCTTTGTTACAGACATATACGTCTTAATAATTATATCATCATCTACCTGACAGCCAAACAAACTTTCAACAAGTGCCAATCGCTTAATGTGACATATTTATGATACTGTAAGAGCATGGTTACTTGGAAATTGGCTGTGCAAGATGAAATCGATGAAATTCAAATGTCTGAACGCTTAATTATGAATAAAACGAAGACTTATTTACATGGTAGTGTACAGCGACTGGAAAACCAATGGCGGATTTAGTCGGTTGATTTTGACCATCATGCCCCTACCCCCCCTCCCCCCAACTATTTGGTGAACAGAACAGAAATAAGCCAAGGGGACAAAAGGCACAGAAAAAAAGTCACAATGTTTGGCTGAGAAAAAAGGTCATAGGAAAAAGTCACATTCTATTTAGATAAAATCAACAAACCATTACAATCATTTTAAAACATCTATTTACTGACAATTCAATGACTTTTACATACCGACAACGTAATGTAAAGGTGCATGTATGTGTTATGAGGGGACTACTCAAAATGTGAAAAAGAGAGAAATTATGAAAAAAAACCCACATATTGTAATATTGTATATTAAAAACGAATATTAAACTACTGTGAACACACTTTGATATGTCATTGAGACCAATTATAAAAACACCAATGATATTGTGTATTAAAAGGTTATATTTAACTTTTTTCCTGTGACTTCTTTACTACAGTCAACAATCTGAAGCTATCTATAAATTTAATGGACATAAAGAACGTAATTAGAACAGACTACTATACTAAATTAGCTCGAGTTATTTCAACAATTGTACAATCACACCAGAAGGGTTAAGACGGTTATGTTTAAATAAGCAACCAGTCATTAAAGTGACAGGTGACTGCCGCTAATTATAAAAGTTAAAGGTACATTGAGACACGCACTTAGTCACTGCACTAAGTGTACGCTTGCAGCGCCGTACACTCGCATTTACATTGGGCCAGCAGTAACTCACCGTAAACAATATACTTAACCCACTAAACAAGTTATACTCATCATTGGTAAACTTCCTCAGACAAACTGCTAACATCTAGTTAAACATCAAATTAATCGCCGATTATTATCACTTTGGAAAAACAAAATGTTCCCGAATAATGGAAACAACACACAAACAAAAACTGCTAAATGTACTACTTTTCCTCTCTTTCTCTCTTGGTCTACAATAACGACCATATCCACTAACAAACAAAAACTTCTGTCTCTGTCTTTCTGTCTCTCTCTGTCTCTCTGTCTATGTCTATGTCTCTGTCTGTCTCTCTCTCTGAGACATTCAATTGGGAACCATGGCGGTCATCTTGATGTCTGATCGCTACAAAAAGAACAACACTTCTTCCAGATCAGTGGAGGAACATTTGTACCAACTTTGATGACTAGCCATGCAGCCGTTCTGGAGAAGTTAATTTTGTTTTAGCCAATCAGAAGCCATGGTGGTAATCTTAGAGCCTCGATTGCAACATAAAGTAACAGCACTTCTTCAGGACCAATAGAAGACTTTTGCGGTTTGCTAACTTGGCTCTGCAGCCATTTTGGAGACGAAGTTAATTTTGTGTCAGTCAATCAGGGGACACGACAGTCATGTTTGAATTCCGATCGCTATGCAAAAAGCGACAAAACACAAGAGGAACATTTGTGCCACTTGGTATGCGTTGTGGAGAACTTCTGGAGAAGATATTGATATTTCAGTCAATCAGAGGTTATGGCGGATATGTCTAAATTTCGATCGCTACGAAAAACGACAACACTGATGCCATTAGAGGAACATTAAGGCCAAGTTCGGTGACCCCCTGTTCATGTAAGATAAAAAAGTGACATTACCCGGTCACGCCTGGTCAACTCGGCTGCTCCCGCCTTCGAAACAAGAACAACTTCGATCTTTGACAATGAGTGAATCTGAATTTACTTGGTTCTCATGTCGCGCTGTATGATCAGTGCAAGACAGTAGGTGCCTAGCTTCACCTGGTTCACGAAATCCATCTGGTAATTTACCCAGTACATTCCCGACTCAGATAGATCTGATTAAAGGCGCTATTTACCGTGTAATGAGGATAATGAGCTACGTGTGCTACTAATGATCAGACTGTGATTATAGCTAATAATAATTTAGCTTCGATCTGTTATGTGTCAATAACAGAAGAACAAGGTCATTGTTATATACGAAACCGTGCTTTGTTTACATCCTACAAGGATCACATGAAAACGAGCATTTATCCAAATTAGTTCATCAGTCATCAAATCGACGGATTATTTTCTCTTCAGAGAATTGTTTATCTTATCAGAAAAAATCGATGGCTACATATAACTTTTACAAAGGAAGTGCTTTATTTGCATTTATGTATACGTACATGTATGTACAGAAACTGTGGCTTGGCGTCACTAAGCCTTGGTTTTTGTGAGTTTAAAAGAGTGCTTGGAGCATTTGCTTTTGTTCAAATCTGTGCGCTACAGACATTGTTCAGCCGCATGTGATTAGGGATGTTAGACGGGAGGTGATATAAAGGTAGGATGGGCTGCATGTGACGGTCTACTCCAATTTGCAAGAACTCCCAAGTGTGAGACACCCAATTGCACGACAGAGGAGAGAATCGTTAGTTAAACAAACACACCCTACTCCCATACAGTTACACCATAAAGTGTCTTGCAATTGGGTGTCTCACACTTGGGAGTTCTTGCAAATGGGAGGACATCCATGTGACAACGGCCAAGTAAACACTGCAATTCTTGCTGTAATGATCTTGTGACTCTAGATATGTACCGTTGATACCATCTGACAGAACAAGGCCTTGAATCACGTGTGTCTGTTTGTACTAGTTTCGACCTTGGAACAAATTACACGTCGCAGGTGTGTTCATGATATTGTAATTTCGATCTGTGTTTTTCTCATTCTGAAATTGATCTGGACAATACAGTCAAGTACAATACCAGTGTGAACATTTATCTGTGCTGCTATTCGTCTGTCATATTCATGAGGTCTAACGTATGGATTTGCACATTCACAAACCTACCCAAAATTTTCATTTTATAGAAGCGATGAAATACAAACACTTTTTTCTTAGGCGGACGAAAAGATTAAATATATCAAAGAACAATATACCAATCTTAATTAGTGCACATGATGAAAGATTCGTGAAGTTTCACCATGATACCATTGACATAAACCCGTTAAAATGACAATGTTAAGCTCCATATTGGGAATGATAATAATAATTAGCATGATTATGTGTCCAGTCTATTATGAATTTTAAATTGACAAGTTTTTGACTACCAGACCCGTCACCTCCATCCCCATGTTAATTATACAACCTCTTGAACAGATTTCAAGGTACATAACATAACCCCCTTGCCCTGGCCAGCAATGAGCCCTGACCCTTCCCCCATTGAAAATGTCTGGGACGACGTGTGCGTCAACGTGAAAGGCCACCAGCTACGCTAGATGAACTTGCTCAGGCGTTGGTGGAAGAATGGGACAGACTGCATCAAATTACCATAGGTAGACTCATATGCACGATGGCTCAACGAATCAATCAGCGTTTGGTCAATAACGGGGGCATAACGCACTATTGACGCAAAAAGGTCAATTTCCGTTTCTTACTCATTCATCTTTCACGGACCATAACAGCAAGAGAAACGGTTTAGATAATGAAATACCGGGTGAATTGTTTATTCAATTCCTTCTTTGTAAAGATACAATGAGTTTGGGACCAATTATTATTATTATTAATTTGTTATTGACCTTGAAATTCCAAGTTCCCCTACTTTTTTGGAAGAGTATATTTGAACCTTTTTCATTTTTCACCTTATTGTCTGTTATTCTGAAATGGAACACGTCTCATTTCATGATCTCGGCAAATTGCTTCCATTAGTCGGTGCGGCCATGAGAGCGTGGTCTGCCACGCGCGCAAATATCGAGTTGGTATGTCATGAGAGTGTGGTCTGCGACTATCACAAATATCGAGTTGGTATGTGTGCAACAAATCGTTACAATGATGTAATCAGAACTGTTTTTACAACACATGCCTTTGTGTCTAAGTCGAGAACGTTAAGGGAAGTGGACTAGCACGTTATCATACACCAGCTGGAAACTAATGCATCATTCTACAACTTGATTCTTTGCCAAGTCATGCCAATATCTGAGCGCGCCGGCGGCAGAAATTAAAACTATTTGTAAATTATTCATCATGCCCGAAGACGTAGGCCGTTGATTTATTGGTAATTTAAGTTCAGCAAGCCTATTTGCACACAGATGCAGTTGCAAAACGACGGTTCAATACATACGGAAACTGGGAAACGCCTATGGTCAAAGGTGAAAGGTAATGACAAACATTGATAACACTGGGACACACATACGTAAATTGCTGCTTTCTTCTGGACTGTGTCATCCGACATCATGTAGCATCATTGCTATGATGGTTTACCCCATCAACAGAATGGTGACGTCATGAAATATGTTCTATGACGACGTACCACGAGGGTTGTAAAAGACGGTTGCACACACTTCTATGACAAAATTGAAATACACAGACAAATAATGGTTACCCTTAATATCAAGACACCGAAAATTCACAGGCTGTTAGTTGTTTTCACAAAACAGCAGCAATGTTACGACTGACCGCTAACCAATCATTGGAAGTCTGAGCGACTACTTCAAGTAATTGCAAACGCCATCAAATGTACTCTACGCACTACACACTGCCTTAGGAAACGATACATCATCACGAACATCATTAATGACTGTACACGCAGTGATCGCGCATATCTACAGCGTCATGACAGGATCGCTAAATGTTGCTTCAACAACCCCAAATTCGACTCGCTAGAGCACCGGAAACAGATCTTCAAATCATTGGAACCAACCAGCGACCTATTGGGGACGACGTCCGACGATGACGATGGTTGGCCATCAGCATCAGGTCATGTCATCTTCCAACCAGGAGTCGGCCAGGAACGTCTGCAATGAGCCATGCATCGTCGGCATTGGCGTCATCGGCAATGTAGGACAATCGTCTTCCTCAAAGTTGAAGACATGTGCTGCATTTCCACGACAGATGACAGAGCGAGATTATGGGGAAGGAGAGGTGAATGGTTTATAGATAAATGCATCACTGAAAGGAGCCCTTTGTGAGGAAAACACATAATGTTTTGGCATGCTATTGGCCTGAATCAGAACATTGGGCTTGTAATCTACTAAACCGGTCAGGATAGAAGTCAAGGGGTCCCTGATCGGTACATTGACCCAATTTTGATGCCGTACTTAGTGTTTGGCCCGACACCCAAGTTGCATCTTCAAGCAGGGCAACGATGGTCTCCACACTGCCAGAGCTGCAATGGCATTTCTCCAGTGACGATGGCCTGGCATGCACGGATTTGAACTCTATTGGTGCGTCCAAGGTGAACACCTAGAGCCGAACTGAGTGCAACCCTCGTGAGGGAATGGGCCTAGATCTCAACAGCGTACGCGTGCATCACCTGCCTGGTACATTCCATGTAGAGCGATATCGACACGTGTCCCTAATCATCCTGTACTTGTGATAGACACACACGATATTGACTTGAGGGCCCAATAGTGTGCGACTTGGCCCAAAGAGGTCACTCCTAAAACAACCTACACTGATTATTGTATGCTTCGCACGTTCACTCGGATTGGTGTTAAATAATATGTTAAGCTCTTATTATAATTACGATAACATTATATTATCATAACCATAACTATGATCCCATCATGCAATGGGATTACAGCGTTGCGGTGAAATTACAGTTTGATGAATGCCAGTATGTCATCTATCTACCATTATTAATAACATATCGAGTAATAATCCTATCGCAGTAATGCGTATGTTAATAACTTTATTACGGAAATACTCAGTTCATTATTGAATATGATCAACGTTTCTTTCTGGAGATTAAACATCTGACGTATTAGCGGGGAGACGTATGAATGTGTCAGCGCATTAACGTTGTGAAATCAATACAAGTTAAAGCAATAACACTCATCCATTGTGGCATAAAGTAGGTCGTTTTTATTTGTTCATGCTTTATTTGAGATCAATACTTACAACAAAACTGTGACCTTGAGCAACGTCTGATCTGGGTTTGTTTGCAGTGCCATTCACATGTGTGTGGGCAATGCTGTCCTTTAAATTTATGTCAAGTTTAGAACAAAGTGCTTTCATGGAGTCATCGTCTTTACTAGCAGAGTTTACAATGATCGTGCAGGTACACAATGGAATGGCAGCGTTTTGTAAGTTTTCTACTTTGATACGAGTGTTCCAATAACCCAGTTGTCCAGATCCGATTTCCTGATTGTTCGCAACTCACATTGAGGGAAAACAGCAAAGTAAATATTGAATTGTACTCTGGGGTTCTTACCTGTACTATTCCTTGTCCATTCATCCACATTTTCGCTTTCTTATTAATGTGTAGGTACATTGACATAATTCAGTATGTATGAAATCTACACATTTCATTTGTGTTTTTATTGTTTATATATTCTCAAAAGAAGAGAAAAGAAGATGACACAGGGAACGTAGCAAGAGTATGTAAGGAGGACACTAAGTTAGCAAATTAGCCCCACCTCTCTCTCTCCCTTTAAATGAAATTAAAAAAAACGAAAATAAAAACAGATTTGGCCAAACTTGGTTTGCAATAATCCAACTAACCACCTGACGTTACATTGCAAAAGACGCCAGTATTACAAAATAAGCAATATGTATAACAATACACGTCAATTATTTAACCATCGCCACCAATTGACAGAATACATGTTAATAAAACGTTTCTGTGCAAGATAAATATCAAACTATTTGTTCTGGTATGAGGACTTACACATATACGTTTGATTGGTAAATGCCTGCTTGGCTGCCAATTCGTTATTTTGGTGTAGCTTATGAAATGGAACGCTTTTGGGTTAACGTCAAAACCAGTCAATAACTTTGAATGAACGTGTTCATGCCCTCGTTCAAACATGGAATTACAGTGCACATGCATTCTTGAAGCCCTTTCCCATATACACGAATGTACATGTACATGTAGCTACGGTAGAGCAGGATTTAACAGTTTTCCCAATTCTCAACGGCTTCAACCGTGTAGTTGGTATATGATGCTAGTATGAATGCGCTACGAATTGTCAAGAGTGTAGAAGGGCGTTATTTTGGCTTCAGGACGACGTGACAAGATGCCGTTACGACGTCGTTAAAGTTTGCTTGGTCGTATGACCACTTGTGTGCTGTCACGTGAGTCTTACGGTCCAAAAACCTGTCACATGACACAAGCACTTTCTCGTTGACGTGGCAGCAGTTCGTAGCGCATTCGTACTGGCATCGTATCAGCACCGTAGCGAAGTCGTAGCGTATGCTACAGGTCTTGTGATCAATTTGAATGAACAAGACCCGTTACCACATATGACGACAACGCTAGGACGTTCAACCGGTGCTGCTACGGTGAATGTCAACGCCACAGGGCGCTTAGTTATTTTTATAGTTAAAAAAGGTCAACGCGTTCTACGGGTATCGTCAGGAATCACTACAGTTGAGCACGATTCACCACGAACTTGTTCAATTGTTCAAAATTCATAAATCGTGCTAAACCGTAGCTAATTTCGTATAGGTGGGAAAGGGGTTTATGTTTTGTCAATGAGACATCGATGTCAATTGCAAGAATGTGTATATGCACACCGGGGAAAACACCAGTTATTGACTTGTTAAGTGACGTTTCACACCCAATTGCAAGGACGTTTTATTACATTGCGTGATGGAATAATGCGTTCAGTTTGTGTCACACACGCTTTGTCCATCAATAAGTATCACTTAGTTTAAATATAAAGAGAAAACTCAATCTCTCAAACAGTATATTAGTATTTTAACATTAAAGTTTCGCATGTGGTTCCCGTCTGGTAACAGAGTGTGATAACACAATCTGCCTTTGAAGCGTATACATTTACATCATCACAGGTGATGATAACTAAAATGTTACAGATAGTAAATGTGTCTAATGTCACTTTCATTCAAATGATGTCACTCAAATACAACTGTTGGTCGCATTCGTCCTAATCTATCTCTAAAGTAAAACAGACCTGTTTCAATCAGAGTCGTGTAACACCACTTTTTGATTAATACATGGAACAAAACCCTAGTTAATATTGTTTTCATGAACCACAGTCTACAGGCATGGCATGGGAATGTACCTTATACTGTGACCGAGTATCACAAGCAAGGAATGGACCCTATACTGTAACAGGGTATCACACTCGTGGAATATACGCTATTTTGTGACAGAGTATCACATGCATGGACTACATATGTACGCTATATTGTTTTAGAGTATCACAAGAATGGAATATACTCTATATTGTTTTAGCTTGGAATGTGCACTATTTTGTGACCGAGTATCGCAAGCATACAATGTACCCCATATAGTAACCGATTATCACACGCATGGAATGTATCCTATATTGTGAGAGAGTATCACAAGCATGGAGTAAACCCTATATTGTGACACAGTATCACACGCATTGAATAAACCCTATATTGTGACACATGTACAGTATCACAGGCATGGAATAAACCCTATATCGTGAAACAGTATCACAAGCATGGAATAAAATCTAAATTGTGACACAGTATCACAAGTACGGAATAAACCCTATATTATGACACAGTATCACAAGCATGAAATACACCCTATATGTATATTGTGACACAGTATCACAAGAACGGAATAAACCCTATATTCTGATACAGTATCACAAGCATGGAAAAAACCCTATGTCATGACACAGTATCAAACCCTATGTCGTGACACAGTATCACAGGCATGGAATGAACCCTATATCGTGACACAGTATCACAGGCATGGAATACACCCCACTGTATATCGTGACACAGTATCACAGGCATGGAATAAACCCTATATCGTAACACAGTATCACAGGCATGGAATATACCCTATATTGTGACACAGTATTACAGGCATGGAATAAACCCTATATCGTGACACAGCATCACACGCATTAAATAAACCCTATATCGTGACACAGTATCACAGGCATGGAATAAACCCTATATCGCGACACAGTATCACAAGCTTGAAATAAACCATATGTGTGATACAGTATCACAGGCATGGATTAAACCCTATATCGTGACACAGTACCACAGGCATGGAATAAACCCTATATCGCGACACAGTATCACAAACATGGAATAACCCCTATGTTGTGACACAGTATTACACGCATGGAATAAAACCTTTATCGTGACACATTATCAGAGGCATGGAATACACCCTTTATCGTGACACAGTATCACAGGCATGGAATAAACCCTATATTGTGACACAGTATTACAGGCATGGAATACACCCTATACCGTGACACAGTATCACAGGCATGGAATACACCCTATATTGTGACACAGTATCAGACGCATGGAATAAACCCTATATTGTGACACAGTATCACAAGCATGGAAGAAAACCCTATATTGTGACAGCTGATCAGATGCATGGAATAAACCCTATATTGTGACACATGTACAGTATCACAGACATGGAATAAACCCTATATCGTGACACAGTATCACAGGCATGAAATAAACCCTATATCGTAACACAGTATCACAAGCATGGAATAAACTGTATATTCTGACACAGTATGACAATCACGGAATAAAACCTATATGTTGACACAGTATGACAAGCATGGAATAAACCCTATATTGTGACACATTATCACAAGCATGGAATACACCCTACATGTACATTGCGACACAGTATCACAAGCACGGAATAAACCCAATATTGTGACACAGTATCACAAGCATGGAATAAACCCTATATTGTGACACAGTATTACACGCATGAAATAAACCCTATATTGTGACAGATGTACAGTATCACATGCATGGAATAAACTCTATATTGTGACACAGTATGACAAGCATGGAATAAACCCTATATTGTGACACAGTATGACAAGCATGGAATAAACCCTATGTTGGGACACAGTATCACAGGCATGGAATAAACCCTATATCGTGACACAGTATCACAGGCATGGAATAAACCCTATAGCGCGACACAGTAATACAGGCATGGAATAAACCCTATATTGTGACACAGTATTACACGCATGGAATAAACCGTATATTGTGACACATGTACAGTATCACAGACATGGAATAACCCTATATCGTGACACATTATCACAGGCATGGAATAAACCCTATATCGTAACACAGTATCACAAGCATGGAATAAACTCTATATTTTGACACAGTATGACAAGCATGGAATATACGCTATTTTGTGACAGAGTATCACAAGAATGGAATATACTCTATATTGTGACAGGGCATCACGAGCATGGAATAAACCTTATGTTGTGACACAGTATCACAAGCATGGAATAAACCCTATATCGTGACTCATTATCAGAGGCCTGGAATACACCCTTTATCGTGACACAGTATCACAGGCATGGAATAAAACCTATATTGTGACACATTATCACAAGCATGGAATACACCCTACATGTATATTGCGACACAGTATGACAAGCACGGAATAAACCCAATATTGTGACACAGTATAACAAGCATGGAAAAAAACCTATATCGTGATACAGTATCACAAGCATGGAATAAACCCTATTTCGTGACACAGTATCACAAGCATGGAATAAAACCTTTATCGTGACACATTATCAGAGGCATGGAATACACCCTTTATCGTGACACAGTATCACAGGCATGGAATAAACCCTATATTGTGACACAGTATTACAGGCATGGAATACACCCTATACCGTGACACAGTATCACAGGCATGGAATACACCCTATATTGTGACACAGTATCAGACGCATGGAATAAACCCTATATTGTGACACAGTATCACAAGCATGGAAGAAAACCCTATATTGTGACAGCTGATCAGATGCATGGAATAAACTCTGTATTGTGACACAGTGTCACAAGCATGGAATAAACCCTATATCGTGACACATTATCAGAGGCATGGAATACACCCTTTATCGTGACACAGTATCACAGGCATGGAATAAAACCTATATTGTGACACAATATCACAGGCATGGAATAAACCCTATATTGTGACACAGTATCACAAGCATGGAAGAAACCCTATATTGTGACAGCTGATCACATGCATGGAATAAGCTCTGTATTGTGACACAGTATCACAAGCATGGAATAAACCCTCTATTGTGACACAGTATCACACAAATGGAATAAACCCAATATTGTGACAGGGCATCACACATGGAATAAACCGTGTATTGTGACACCGTATCACAAACATTGAATAAACCCTTTATTGTGACAAAGTATTACAAGCATGGAATAAACTCTAATTCCGACAGGGCATCACAAGCATGGAATAAACCCTATATTGTGATAGGGTATCATTTTGATAGGCTAAAGTTCACATAATCTCAAGCCTTATGAAACTGATAGCCTACACTGGGATTTCATTTAATGTATGCCTTAATATTACTCTCTTTTTCTTGTTGTGATCACTTTGTATCTCTTAAAGTTGCAAAAACTGCAGCTTTGATGTTGCAATTCAACTAAACTTTAGCTCAACCAACCTCAAACGTATTTGCAACCGTCGTGCAAAAAGGAGTCGTGCAAAAAGTCGCATTTGCACATGATGCAATTAACCTTTAGTACTGTGAGGCACATTGTGAAATCAGCTAGAGTAATACTCAGTTTTTCTTGTCTTTGTGCAAGCTCATCCTGACATAACCCTGCCCAAGTAATATTTGTAAGGCCCACACTGACAGCATGAAATCGATTACAGTCCGATATTCACGTCTTAAACAAAGCTGCGTTCTTATCTCTACAGATGACGAGACACATACCGGATTGATATGTCAACTCAATAACCCCCTTGCGTCAGCACTCACATCAAAGCTTAAAAACATCTATTTTAAAAATACATCGCTCCAATACGGATTCCTTTTATACGTTATCATTCATCATGCAAATGGAAATGGTCAAGATAACAATATCGTTGAAAACTCGGGAGAATATTGTGGATTCTTCATCTCGCCTTACATTCTCGTGTGAATATTGACCTCCGTCCGAGAAACCGGGGTATTACTAGATTTGATATCTTGGGAGTTTCCTGTCCTTAATTCTCACCAATGGGTACACGGTAAGCACTGACAGGAAATGGTAAACTGGCTAATGATGCGTTGTGACTCTGTTGCAGCTGGTATATGAGGTATTGATGAGAGACTGACTATGTCAGCAGTGTTACCTTGGACAAGTCGCTTTGCTCGTAAATGACCTCAATTCAGTTTGAAAGTGGGTACCTGGTCGGAAAGTGATGGTAATGTGAAAGTAACCTTCTGGTGCGTGACAGGCAGCTTGTGTTTTATGTACTCCCCGGCGTGCCCAGAAATGAGTTAAACATTGTTCAACTGACCGGGGTAATTATGTGAAGCGCTTTGAGCAGGTACTTTATGAGTGGATTTAGACTCTTCGTTATTATTATAGTCATAGTTGTGTGACTGCTATATTGTCTCAACCCGTACCTATGACATTTTAGCTTGAGATTTTGAAATTAAATCATAGGGCTACAGGCTGGAATTGTCGATGACACATGTTTCTGTTTTCAATAATATTTCTGGCCGGCTGTCTTTTCCAAAATAATTATGAATTGTACTAATAACATCAATTAAAACCACATGCCATGCGTGCTTGTTAAATTAAAGACAACTATTTTGCTGTAAACAAACTGAGAACTGTAATTATGAACAAAACAACCAAATGATGCGCTTGCAACACGAATACAATTATACGACCGAGTTCAATTTCAATAATAATGTTAGAATAAGGGTTACTAGGCCAGACAAAATATCTGGAGAGTGATTTGGTTATGAACAAATGTGATATTGTTCCTTTAAAATGGCAATTTTGTTCGAATTCATTAAACAAATTCATGCTACATAAGAAATATTGTCCTTCGTCGCTTGGGTTCAATGAATGTAGGTCTTGGTCAGAATTGTTTCTAGAATCAACAACATTGACATGTTGGTGGTATCTTTATCAGATTGCAATTTAACAATCATTATGCTCGAATTCACTTCCCGTTTCGTTTGTATTCTGTGCACTCTATTATATTAACGCTCTGGTTATGTTTACAGTTCGAGCTGCCTCTTTTGCATCTCAGCTCTTAACAAAAACAAACGGCAATTTAATGATCGCAATTTTACGTTAATCACTTCCTGTAAGACTTTGTACTTAGAAAGAAGGAAATTCTGCGTTGTTTCAACACACATGAGGTCCACACAGTCTTCGAAACTTTATGTATGACATTTCAGTTGTTTGTTAAACCATAGTATACATCCCATTAGATTATTAAACCATAGTGAAAAGTCCCATTACATTTATTAGGCCGCTGTGTCGCAGTGTAAATTCCCTTTACATTCATTAAACCACCGTGAAAAGTCCTATTACATTAAATAAATCTAAGTGCAAAGGCCCACTTCATTCAACAAGCCTTTGAGTTAAGTCGCATTACATTCTGTAATCCTTTGTGTAAAGTCCCATTACATCCATTAAGCCTTCGAGCCGAGTCCAAATAAATTCAGTAATCCTTAATGTAAAGGCCCATTACATTCAATATACCATAGTGTTATGTCCCATTATATTTTTAAAAACCTTTGTGTAAAGGCCCGTAATGGTCATCAGGTATGTGTGTAAATTCCCAGTACATCCATTAAGCCATAGTGTAAAGTCCCATTACATCCAATAGACAATAGCGTAAATGTCCTTTGCATTCAACACACAATGGTATAACGTTCCTCTGCATTCAACAGACTATAGAATAAGGTCCCATTAATCCAACATACTATACTGTAAAGTCCCTCGGCATTCACCAGGCAATAGTGTAAAGTCCTATTATATTAAATAATCTTAGCGTATAGTCCCATTGCATACAACAGACAATATTGTAAAGTCCCATTACATCCAACATACACTAGTGTAAACTCCCATTGCATCCAACAGACAATAGTGTAAAGTCACATTACATCCAACAGACAATAGTGTAAAGTCACATTACATCCAACAGACAATAGTGTAAAGTCACATTGCATCCAACAGACAATAGCGTATAGTCCCATAACATCAAACAGACAATAGTGTAAAGTCACATTGCATCCAACAGACAATAGCGTATAGTCCCATAACATCCAACATACAATAGTGTAAAGTCACATTACATCAAACAGACAATAGCGTAAAGTTACATTGCATCCAACAGCCTATAATTTAAAGTATCATTACATCTAACAGACAATAGTGTAAATCACATTACAACCAATAGACAATAGTGTAAAGTACCATTACATCCAATTGACAATAGTGTAAAGTCCCATTACATCCAAGAGACAATAGTGTAAAGTCCCATTACATCCAACAGACAATAGTGTAAAGTTTCATTACATCCAATATACAATAGTGTAAAGTCACATTACATCAAACAGAAAATAGTGTAAAGTCGCATTACATCAAACAGACAATATTGTAACGTCGCATTACATCCAACAGACATTAGTGTAAAGTCCCATTACAATCAACAGACAATAGTGTAAAGTCCCATTACATCCAACAGACAATATGGTAAAGTCACATTACATCCAACAGACAATAGTGTAAAGTCCCATTACATCCAACATACACTAGTGTAAACTCCCATTATATCCAACAGACAATAGTATAAAGTCGCATTACATCCAATAGACAATAGTGTTAAGTCCCATTACATTCAATATTCAATAGTGTAAAGTCACATTATAATCAATAATCTTAGCGTAAAGTCCCATTACATCCAATACACATGAGTGTAATGTCCTTTTATATTCAATAAGCAAACAGAAAATATACTGACGTTCAAAAGAAACGATAAGGACAATTTGGTTTGCACCGTGCTGTACCAAACCTCAATTGAATACATATCTCTGAATATTGCCAACATGTGTTTGCGGTTCGTCAGTTGTCTCTAGACGTCTTGGTATAGTTTCTGTTGGACTTTAGGACATAATCAAAAGTCCCTTTACATTCATAAAACCATACTCGAGTTCATTTAACCACAGTATTAAGCCTATATTACACTAATAAAGCTATGCCGAAAAGACTCATTATATTCATAGATGAAAAGAAAGACGTTTTGGTTTTGCTGTGAGGCATACATTAATTCAGAATTCACAAGAAAACTATTATAACAGTACTTTTTTTTCACAAAGTCAGGCTTGGAGTGCCTTAGAGCCCTTCACTGATTAATTTCATATTTTATTCCTCCCGTATAAAGGTTTTAAGAAAGGAAATGCTGCATTGTGCGTTCACAAGTTGAAAAATACGTCACCATTTGTCAAGATCAGGTGAAAGTAGTTAATGAGTTCTGATTTAGGTAGCCAACACACGTCACCGAGACATAATTACCTTGATTTATCGTTGTTCGTCACGTCACTGCAGAGTTTTTATGATGTGTCTTTGTGGTGTGTTTTCCCTGAGTTCTGTCATGTTACAACAGGCGTCTTGATGTTGTGGAATCATCATTCACAAGCGACGAAATGACTTGTAGGAAGAGACGTTTATATTCAATAATATCTGCAAGTCTTATGTGAACATGTCAGACTTGCGTTAACATCCTAATGTCATCGAACATGCACATGACCGTACAGAAACCAGACCGGAAGATGGGACGTCATGTACAGGTAGCACTGGGAATCATAACATAACTAATAATTAACTTTCTTAGAAACTCATTTTCATCTTAATCTTTGCGACTATGCATATGGTGAAACTGATGCCTTGTGATTGGCACCATTGTTTTCTTGGTGAAGTAAATTGTTGATGCAGGATGGTTTTAGATTTACAAATGTGACAAAGTCTCAGAAATAATTTGTACAAATTGATGAACACACTTGAAATGGAATCCTACTCTTATAGTTACTGGTTGTGAGAACGAAAGTTTCGATTTAAGTCAAACTGAAATTATTTTAATGAAATTAATACCGTTTTAAAGTCGTTGGGTTTACGTGACACTACTGTGAGTAGGTTTTTGACAAGAAAGTGCTAAAATAATATCCTTGAACCGCCTTTCAACTCATACGTTATCCATATTTAGGTTTCAATCAATCGCTGAACTGTTGTTCCGAGAGAAGTTCTCCCTAATTGGGATTGCGATATTTCGACTGGTTTCCATTTTAGATCCCCTCTCATTAGGTTCCGGGGTCTTGAAAGGAGAATAATCTATATTCCTTCAAAGCCTTTACCACTAATAAGATTTTCACAACTTCTAAATCGTACTTTGGAAACCCTAATTGTAGGTACAAGTGGATCTATATATACCCTGTCCCCAGAAGAGATCTAATCAATTATTGTAGACCAATCTGTCCGTGGCAATGATGTCAACACAAACTTGTTAAAACAGTGGTCAGACTTGTTCTTGATTCATTGCAAATTCGAGTAATGTTACATACTATATCAGTTAACAACGTCAATGGACATCCTGGTCTTCCTTCAAACAAAACACAATTCCATGCAAGGTTTCTGGCGAGTCAATGTGTGATTGCTATTGATCTCTTTTCGACTTTTTGTCACTTTCTGTTAGCCTCTGATAGCAGCGATGCTCGTCAATGCGAAATCCCATCACGGCCGATACAGCAAAACCGAACTGGAATTGTGATGACATAAATAATTCCTTCAATTAGTATTCTATGTGTACACACAGGAAACCCGCAGATCAATAATCCCAATTTTGAACAAAATGTTTCTGTTAACACGTGAGTGTGTGAGACTCACATGCATCTAACATCATATTGGTCCGCCTCAGTACGTCGTCATTGTTAAGCGATGAAACCAAATTGTTTCAATTTTACCTGTTTGTCCGTTCGTCCATCAAGCTCACTGGCGGTCACTTCTTCTATTTTAATTCAAACAGTTGGCTAAAAACCTTGTACAAATCTTCATCTTATCGTCGATATCGGCTACTAGTTCTCAACCTGCTACCGCGTACTAATAGACTACCAGTGCCCCTCCCTTTCTCTCTCTTTGCGCCTCTTGATCTTGCCAAAACAACTTTATTTTTTATTATATCTGATATATAAAAGGTTAAAGATAATTATTGCTATATTTTGTAAACCTAATTGAAACTATGTTCAAATGTTGTAAAGTGCTTCGGGGAATTTTACATTTATTTGAAAGAAGGCATGCAGTTCTTCATGGAATAATGAAAATGAAGTAGTTAACTAAACTTGTCTTGGTCCAGTTCCCTGTTGTATTGGTCTTCTTCCTAAAGAGTTTGTTGACCCTAGAAGCGAGCAGTGTCCCAGATCTCTGTGCTCGGTCGAACGTTCTCACGTCTCACTTTGAAGACAAATGACAAGGAGACAGCTTCTGGACATCGGGGCCACGAGATGGCGGCCCAGTGTAATTTAACTGAGGTAATTGTCCTAAATTCTACTTTTTCATGCAAACAGGCCGCAAATGAGATCGTCGTGTTAATGTTCTGTAAGTCAACGTTTGTATCATGACATTAGTTTTAAACACCCAACACATGTATTGACTTTATTACCGACATAGTTAGTAGACCAGAAACTTAAAAATGTACATGCATATCAAATCGAACTAATCGATAGCACTATGTGAGTAAGGTGTTTTTAAAACAAAACAAACAAATAAATATATGGCTTCCATAACGATATTCTTGGGAATATAATACGTGTCTCTACTCTCTTGTCAAAATAGACTATCAACGCATACTAGTTATTGGTTTTTGAAGTGATTTATTTGCCACATGATTCCATTGAATAGTTATGTCTTTCAGTATGATGCCCCATTGTTCTCAATTGTGTGAACGCGGTGTACTTATTGCTGTTTTCTAAATTCTGTTTTTGGGGGATTATTTCCTTAGGCTATTAAATCATTTACCACAGTGTCACCATCAAGACTCTTTTGTTTCACCATCTTCACGTGTCAATCAATGCTTTCTGTCTATTATCAATATCTGCTTCTGTTATTTATGATTTTGTATGTTGTATTTATGAACCAAGAACAGTTAATTTTTAGAGTCTGGATATACCGAGAACATCTCATTATGTACATGTTTGTATTGTTTGTCATCATTGTCTTTAACGTCATCTTCGTAATTGTCTACAAATCATGGACTCTGTTGTCGTTAGCAAGTTCCCCCAATAATCCATGTTATTAACAAGAGCTGATTCTGCATTGTTTGGGGGCGTGGCAGTCGTAAGCAACAGGCATCGGATTTGTGATGTCCGATCCTAGCAAGCAGCGGGCTGTCGTGTACCATTGGACCCTCCACTACGGCGATAATCACCCGTAAGAGTGGAAAACGACTTTCTTTGCAGAAACGTGGATAATAAAGAGTTCTTTATATTATTATTGGTGTTTGCTACATATACATTGACCTACATGTACAGTAGCTCCGACTCACAAGTGACAGGTTTCCGCTACCAGAGAAGACCAGACAACCTGGACGAAAAGTACACAAGACTCGAAATTCAATTTTATTTCTGTACCACTACATCACTGGGGTCTATGTAACCGCCCATTTCAGGCTACCGCTTTTTCCTTAGAGCGCCAGTCCTTCGTCATGGACAGTAAATGCGTCTAGCCTATCACGTGTGATACACAGCAGAGTCAATTTGTCTCGGTTTCAGGTGAGAAGAGACCAAGATGACGTCGCAGTTTAAATAAAACACCAGCAGACAAGTGATAAGGGTGACATTATTATTTATAATGAGAGGTTAACTGATCAGTGGTTAGGTTGTACCTATCGGTTTAAATGTTTGGAGAAACAAATTTACAAATAGTGTCAAACGACTGTGCTTTAAACATGATTGAAAGTATTCTAAATGTCGGATTCAAGAACCAAGACGACAAGGTCGATATGGTAAGGGTTTCATCGAAACATGAACAATGGTGCACTTTTGATAATATAATTGTTATAGGTGCCTCTATCTGTACAATGTTAATGAAATGAAAACAGAATTATAAACACTGGTCATGTTATTATGTGAATGGTGTTGAACTACAGGAAGTTTAAAATTGAAAATTGTAGAAATCTGTGGAATGTCGCCTGACCTTGCTGTTTACATTAAGTGTTAGTGCAGTGGTTTCTAGACAATTCGCGATAGTTGCATAATCAATTTGATTGACAGGTTGTTTACCTGAACATTCTATGCTCTAGACTGATCTATATCTGGTACATTACAATTACTGGAAAGTATTTTGGTTTATAGTATAATATTGGTGGCAAGGCCAGAACTTGGCCAGTGGTTTCAAAAGCAATTTAAGACACCATGTTTATGACCACCACCCGCAAGAGAAATCTGCTGAGCAAAACTTCATTCGTGGCGCTTTCCTTCAGCATCTTTTTTCATTCGTGCACTTTTTCGCGAGTATTAAAGGTACGATGTAGTTGTTAATGTTTGTCACAATGAAATATTCCTTCCGTGTGTGGAAAACGACAGCAAACGATAGCAAAGTGTACGTCCCATACTCGTTGCGCTGCGCGAGTCGCACGTGCGCAACGCAAGTAAAAGACATAAGCACTTTGCTTTCGTTTGTCACACACGGAAGGAATATTATTATTTTATTCGTGCCAATATTACTTACTGATACTTTCCAAAAGTGCACTAATGAAAAAGGTGTTACGTTAATTTGCCACACATGGGAGCAAAGTGTTTAAGCAAAGTGCCACAAATGACATTTTGCTCGACAGATTTCTCCTGTGTGGTGTGGGCATTAGAAAACAGCCTTGACCCTGAAGGACATCGTGAACACTGTTGAAGAGGAGTTGGAATCTCTCATGGCTTTTGAATATTATTGTGAACATTCATACTGGATATAATTTACTGACCTAGATTCAAGAACATTGACTGACTCTCAGTTACATTTTTAGTTAAATACATCCATCTGGTGCAATTTTGTTTAAGAAGTTAGAGTTTGTAATTAGTGTAATTTATTAATTGCAAGGTTCATTTCAAGTAATAAATTGATTTTGTGAAATATGGCTATTTTTTTCTGCTGTGTGTTTATGTCTTGAACACGTAATAGCAATAAAACAGTCCTAACATTCGGAAGTTAATTTCAAGCATATTTTACGTATTAATGTTACTGTAATTTGGCTCCGATAAGGGCTGTCCTTGAAGCAGTCTCATTAGTGTTAATACTTGTTTTCTGTGCGTGGCTTGCTACTCGTCGCTGTCGGAACTCGAGAGTTAAGGATGTTTTGAAATGAGACTGTGTTGAATTTCTGATTGCAATGCAAATTGGTTTCCCATCAACCCGAGATTATTAATTATAGCCTCAACTGTTTTGATTTCTTGTGCACAAATCGATATTAAGCATTCATCTGTGTTGAAACATAATGGTAAACAATCTGGAGTGAAAGTCCATATTCGTGACCAAATTGTACTTTCGGCAAAATTATTCAAACTTAATTTCCCGTTTCAGTTTAAAAATTGGAAAAACAAAGTTATACCCGGTTAATGTTGCATACGTGGTCAAATGCAATGTTTTCTTTCAACCAAAAAACTTTCGGAACGATAAATATACATAAGATATGCACATACCACGATTGATGTAAAAACCATATAGCATGTTTAATGTGTTTGCCTACTCTCTAATATAAATGCATATCAAAACAACCCCAAGTCGTTTAATAAGAAACATGCGTTCGCAAACCATCTTAGCAATCATGTGTTCTATTTTATATTGGTGTTTGCGAATACTGTACATGTACCTATCTTGAAGTGATCGTGGATAACCTGCAACAATGCTCTCAACAATTTCCTCTATCGTCTGCATGAATTTCCAAACATCCTGTCTGCATTCGGCACAACATTGTGATGTGTCACTAATTTTATTCAACTATCCAGTAATTTCCATGCCGCAACGGTTAATGTTTCACGCAGGTTACAAGCTTGCACAGTAGGAAGCACTTTGTGATGGAACTGTGAGGAGTCAAATTTACTGTCTATTTGAAAATACAGAATGAATCCGTTTCAATCTGCCAGGGTAAAGGGGATACGCCGTTATGTATTGACACAAACACTTTAAAGGGACATAATCAAAGTTGTAGGTACGCCAATCGATGTTCAGAGCTTGTCTTTCTGTTGATAGAGTAATAT
>JAUELE010029968.1:0-16267 GCA_031471655.1 Diodora aspera
TGCACATCACATTGCGCTATGGCTGAAATATTGCCCCCTGCAATGTAAAAATCCATTTCACTCACTCACTCACTCACCCACTCACATTAATGAAGTGTAGTCTGTAGGCCTCTTGCACATCATATTGTGCTATGGCTGAAATATTGCCCCCTGCAATGTAAAAATACATTTCACTCACTCGGTCTTGTGCAGCACCTAGCTCAGCCAAGAACCAGACCATCCGCTTCGTGGTACACTCTTACAGCAGAAAGATGCTGTAAATAAACTTAAATTCCAAATCACTCACTCATGTCTGTTACTGAATGCTGGTTGCCCAAGAATTGTATTTGATCGTGGCAGATCAAAGTACAAACTTCTTTGAGCAAGATTGTTACCACTATCACTGTCCCAGTGGATTGGTGTGCTGCAGACTCAGATGTTGAAAGCCTGACAACAACATGGTGTCATTGTCTAAGCAAAACAGTGCATGATTTGACTTGATTACCAACATAAGCAATTCAGTTACTGTAATTATTGTAAAACTTCCAAAATTTCAAACTTCTAAAGGTTACAAAAATTTTGATTGTTACCTTCAGCAGTTTCCAAAATTTTCAATTTTTCACTTACTTTTGGGTGGCTATTTCCAAACTGGTCAATTCTTACTTTATCAAAGATCACTAATTTCCAAAAATATTTTACACGTCAAAAAGTAATATATTTTTTTCAGTTCGAAATTTAGAAGTTTTATCATAACTGTTTATTGTGGGATAGTGTTTAGTCTGTTGGCTCAGTTATCGGTCAGTTGTTATGGATTTGAAGCCTGTGGGGTTGAGTTCTGTCACAACTTGTGAAGGCCACATTATGAATGTATCCTGTTTCTCCACTTGAAAGGGTCCTGACGTTGTTACCCCATGTAGCTTAGTGGGGAGTGACGTGGTGTCACTTAGAAGAAACCCCTGTAACCCAATGCTTGTTGTACAAAGCAACTGAAATAGGGATCTCTTGCTTTCACTTTTATGAACTTTTCCTTTGCCTTGGCGTGCACTGCCTGAATGATGCTGCGTGTGACACGGGATGGTGTAGTACTAGTGGTAAGCGCGTTAGTCCAGCAATCTGCCAGCCTTGGTGATTGTGGTTTGCATCCCATCCGGGCACCCCTCTTTCAGCCCGGAGAAACAGGAGCCTAGACACCGACATGATGATGAGACCCTGGTGATGTGGCTGAAAGATTGCGAAAAACCATGTAAAACCCCAAATCACTCACTCACTCACATGATGCTGCGTTATGGCAGAAATATTGCTCTTGAAACGTAAGATACAGTTGAACAGTACCAGTAAACTTTGCCCAGATCACTTTATTATCAAACACGAGTTCTGTTGAATTTCTGACCTAACAATATTTGTCGAATCAATATTGATTTTTCTAACTATTGTTCAATACATCAGCCCTCTTGTTTAATCAGGTCCCTCTTGATGTCTTGTGTTCTAGGTAGCATTTATTTAGTGTGTCAGTCGGTATCAGAATTTCTGAGAGGGACTAGTCCAATAGACATTGATGTTGGAAGATATTCAGGCAGGCCGTGTTGACAAGCAATTTGTATGCACTCTCCTGCTGTCAGAGTTTGCCAATCAAACACGCTAATTGCAAATTGTAAGGTCGTGTTGACTCTGTGATTCAAACATATTGCTTATCTGATCATTGATCTTGTTGATGTTGGTTTTCTAGTTCTTTGTGTCATATATCACCTTCTTCTGAGGCCAACTTACAAAATACTAGCGTTTCGGGTTACCCTTGTTTTTTCCCCCGCTTTGAACCCTTTCTGAGCTTACGTGGAAAGATATTGTACATGTATTACTTATAGGATAGGGTTCCAGTATACCAATGCTTGTCGTACAAGGTCGCTAAAATGGGGATCCATTGTTTTACCCTGGAAAGTATTGACGTGGGTCCAGGTGACCCATTAATTATATATATTTTTAGGGGTCCCAAGGTAAGAAGTACGGGTCTCAGTTTCAGTAATCAACATCTTCAATATGAGCTATTTATAGATTTGAAAATGTGAGCATATCATTACTATGACACGATTGTAGATAAATTTATTTTTTCAATTACTGGTGTGGGCGCGGGATGGCACGGTGGTTAGCGTGTCGGCCCAGCAATCTTCCAGCCTTGCCAGTTGTGGTTTGAGTCCCGCCTGGACATCTCTCTTTCAGCCCGGAGAGACAGGAGGCCTGGTGTTGATGAGACCGTGGTGTGGGGCTGAAAGATTGCCGAAAACCATGTAAAACCCCAAATCACTCAAGTGTATCCATTACTGAATAAACAATTCAGTGAGTTCTCAATCTACTTTGCATCTAACATGTCAATTTGTAGGCTTCCCAGGGGGAGCAGGGGTTGGAGTTTTGAGGGTCCCCAATAGCAAAACTGATGTACTGGACGCGAAATCCTGCATCCCATAAATTCATTCCACATTTCTTTTTATCAATCTTTTTTATTAACTGTCTTTTCCCTCAGTGAGACCTTACAGATCATATTCTGTTATCGCTGCAATATTTCCCTTACAACGTAAAACATCATTTCAACTGTCAGCCTCCTCTTTGAGCGGTGGTAGGGTCCCAATACGATGATACTATGGAAGACAGTAAAAATCGAGTTGGTGTAATGACTAATTTTGTGAAGTATGCAGCAAGAAATGGATGAATTATCTTATTTAGCCTTGTGCCTATGAATAACTCATGCTAATCTTTGATACTCACCTTGATATTTACAGTCTCAATAGTTCAATTGGAGAAACTTGTATAATTGAGGTGTTAAACACAGGTAGCCCCCGCGTTAACATTTTATTGAAATTGATTAGCCACTCTAGTGTGCACCGTTTGTTGGTGATACTGCTTATAAGGTCTGTTGGATGAGCCATTCAAGTAACTGTCGGATTCATTATTTCTATTAGTGTCCTGCATCCAATGTGGTTGCCTTACAGTAACCCTGTTTATCTATTCCTTCAGATTTTGTTTCTGTGTGATAAATTTTTAACTAATTATCCAAGTTTCTTCAAACTTGGTAACCCCCAGACTGGATGCTGCCAGGGAGTGACATGGTGTCACTCGGGAAGAATAGGGCTCCAGTAACCCAATGCTTGTCGTGCAAGGCGAAAAAAATGGGGATCTTTTGCTTTCACTTTTCTTTCTATCGAGGCCCCCGTGGGGCTTCCGGGGAGTAACGTGATGTCACTTGGATAGAATAGGATCCCAGTATCCTCATGCTTGCCGTGAGAGCTGTCTAAAATGAGGATATTTTGCTTTCTGTTTCTTACTATCGATCCTGTGTTGTCCCTTTTCCTGATGTGCCTCTTGCACATCACATTGCGCTATGGCTGAAATATTGCCCCCTGCAATGTAAAAATCCATTTCACTCACTCACTCACTCTTCTACAACGGGTACAAAGTGTCAAATCAGTTGTCAGTTACTTTCATTTATATATTATATTCTGTCTTTCTTCATGTCTTAATTGTTATAACTTATGGGTCGCGGGATGGCCCAGTGGTTGGCGTGTAACCCTAGCAATCTGCCAGCCTTGGTGGTTGTGGTTCAAGTCCTGCCTTTGTACCTCTCTTTCAGCTGCGAGAGACAGGAGCCGCAACAGCGATGTGATGTTGGGGGACTGTGGTGATGGGGCTGAAAGATCACCGAAAACCATGTAAAACCTCAAATCACTCACTCAATGTTATAACTTACAGCAGCAAATTTGTGAAACATCAACTTATTCATCAAAATCTATATTTCAGTTGGATGACTCTGCTGACATAGATTTGGATGAGTCGCTGAACTTATCTGAAGGAATCGGAAGAATGACACGCAAGATGCTCCGATCCGTAAGTGGAGAGTTACGGAATTCAAAGAAACGGGAGTTTGGATCTTCCTACTGGTGAAACGGAGACCCACCTTCTTGAAACAGACACACTCAGCACCAGTGCTACTCTCTATGCAAACACATCGACCTTGGATACCCTGAGGATATGATTTTGAATGTTTGTGTATGACAATGTCAATACTGTGCCCCTTATGGCCAGGATGTTGATAATCCTGACCGAAACTCCTGAAACTTCAGGAAGGGAGAAAATGGAGGACACATCAGTAGTTGAGTGCTGTTCCTAAATCTGTTTAAACCTCATTAATATGGACTGTTCTTATCCAGGAACTTTCATTATAAATCATGGCGCTATTGAATAATATATGGATGCTCTTAAGTTTTGAGGGCCTGATATGGTAAGATTTAGGGTGAAAAGGAATTACCAGTCACCTGAGTGACCTTCATTTCAACCCTGTTACCTTGATACCATTGCCTGGTCTTGTCTTGGGTTCCAACCTTCCTTATCATTTGTTTCTGTTTATCCTGGTGTTTCCCAAAGGGGGCTAAAGACATCCTCAAAATCCAGGGCATAATGACTCCGCCAAGGTTTGTATCATATTCTGGGTGTATTCCTATTAACCATGGTGGTTTTGTGTGTTGAAAAGTCCAAATCTGCTAAATATAGACTACCAATGAAATATCGGATTCAGTGCATGAGAAGTAACTCTTGATAAATTTAAACACATAACATGTTTACTTCGTTGAGTGTTAGGAGAGACGTTCCACACGCAAGCTTATGCTATGGAACCTTCACTGATTGGTTAAAATGCCCGTATCGAGACGACTGTCGTGAATAAAAGTGATTCCAGAGTACATGGTATATGACCATTGGCGGTGTCATTATACCCTGGATTTTTAGGATGGCCCGAAGAAAGGATAGCGGGGAAAATGTTCTGAAACAGGGGGAGAACATGTATGCCAGCATGCATCAGTCGAGTCGGGAAAAGAAGTCAAAGTACTGTGTGGAGGCCAATGGCAACAGCTGAACAAATTTGGGAACCGTTGGTTTATACTGTTAACATATACTACACTATTCTAAAGAAGTTAAGGGTCAAACCTGATAGACGTGTGAACTGACATAATCGATTTTGCTATTTTGAAGAATTGTCTGAACATATTTTTAGAAAGGATGTTTCCATGCAATATTATTTTTATGTTATGCTGAAATTTGTTGAATTTTCGGAACATTTGCTTCATGTGAAATGTTTCTGAAAATCTTAAATTCATGATGTATCCGCACATGCAGCATTTACACGTGTTGTTTATGATTGTCACTTTAAACATGCACACATTGGCATGTGACATGTGTGCCAACATATTACCATGTGGATTTCGGATACACGGCTTCTTGGTAATAAAATAGTGTTTTCACGATGTTTGACCCTTAACTTCTTTTGAGTAGTATTTCATGATTTTTCTCAAAAAATGTATTTAGACAATGCAACTTTGTCTATTAAGCCAAAAAAGTCCTTTTGCAAGGCAGCATGTCCTGCATTTGATACCATCTCTTAGTGCTTGAATGGGAATAAAAAGTGATAAAAAGTTAAAAGTGAACTCTTTGCTAATCTTATCAAGCATGTAACTAGAAACGAAGTATTATCTTTTTGGCCTTGGCAGTAAAGGTTGGCTGATTTGGTCAGTAATACAATCACATTGTGTATATTTATTTATAGATGTAAATGTAGTCAGGACTGGTTGTTAATCGTATGCTGACAATGTATCCTTGAACTTGACATATGGAGCATTTTATTAGCAATAGCAAAAATATTAGCAATATTATCATTCCGTCCACACATTGTATTTTGGGTCTCATTT
Source organism: Diodora aspera (assembly GCA_031471655.1). Taxonomy (NCBI): domain Eukaryota; kingdom Metazoa; phylum Mollusca; class Gastropoda; order Lepetellida; family Fissurellidae; genus Diodora; species Diodora aspera. Next base: position 5,706 of record JAUELE010029968.1, read on the forward strand.
TATTTGACAGAATTTTTATTAATTTATATTTTTCATAACAATTTGGAAAATGTTAGAATTGGTATAAAGTATTTTACATTATTATTCGCTGCATGAATATTGTGACAGCTTGTGAAAAAATGTTTGTTTACTTTTTAGCTTTTTAGTTAATCTAAAATTTATCCGTCCATTTATATTTCCTCTTCATAACAGATAATGGAGTATTATTACTACCTGTTTAATACTTCAGGTAACAAATTCAAGGAAGTCATTATCGTTGTTTCTTTCATATGCAATACATGTACTGGTTTTATGCATGTAGTGTAATTTGACTTTCGTTTTGAAGAAGCAGCCTGTAATATGTTGATGGAAATAATAGATTGTTGTTTTATAAAGTATTATCATATCCCTGTCATGTTTATCACTGGTTTATAACATTTATTATACCATGTTGTGTACACTTGAGTGTTAAAATCTCTGAACTCGAGCTATAGTATTTGTTGATGGTCAAGTGTCGTCAGGTGAATACTTACTGAAAACTAAAGAAATGTTCGTAATGCACTCTTAATGTAAATTTTGTTAACATCAAATTGCAGTAACTTATAATGAACATTGAATACCGTAAAATCTTTAATTTTCCTGGGTTGCTATTTTCGCGCAAATCATACATGGGACATATTCGCAGAGTTCAATTTTCGCGCACTCAAGATCGCTAGACAAACGGCAGAAGTGAAACAGTCCGAGTAATAAACTCTAGTTACTGTAAAAACATTGTATCTTGGCCGAAATTAAACAGTTGGAGTAGTGAACGAGAAATGGAAATGTTTTTCTAAAAAAGAATGTTTTAACAGCTAACAAGATCTCTTGTCACTGGGCAAAGGCATTGACCATAAACAAAATGGCGGCCTTCGGTTGACATCAATGTTATCTTGAGAAATATAAGGTCTTATATTTCACGGGTGTTCAAAAAGCGCGAAAATTAAACACCAGCGAAAATAAATGAGTTTACAGTAAATGATTTTCAAAATAATCTTTCCATTAAAAGAAGTCAGAATAAAAGCCTTTTAAAAGTTAAAATCCTGAATTAGCTTCTGAGTTATTATTTATTTTGTAATTACATCATTATAGCTGTTGAATATTAGATAATATTAATAATGTTTTAGCCAAAAAGTTATCCTTTATTTTGAATATTAATAATGTTTTAGCCAAAAAGTTATCCTTTATTTTGAAAGTTGTTAACCCTGTTTTCTTCTACTGTCCTCCAAGTGGAAGAGAAGCTTACAGTGTTTGACATTGCTTCGATCTGCTTGGATCCATGTACATGTCTTCCTATCTGAGCAGTGATCTGTTCAAGGAGTCAATCAAAATACGCAAATTAGTGCATGTTGTTATTATTGCTGTTTACCTATGCTAATCTTTTGTTTTACTCGTGTATAGTGACTTGGATCATGAATTCTGCATAAGTCACGCACTTACGAAAAGGGGGATAAAAAATGGGGGCATTTACCTGTCAGTAATAGTCCGTAGAAGATGCCTGCATCACAATGACATAGAGCAGAGGTTATCAATAGGTGGTTATCAATAGGCGGACTGTGGTCCAGGACTGGACCCTATTCTGTCATCTCCAGACCCAGCTCAGGGGTGGCGCCAGGAATTCTCCAACATGGGAGCTGGGAGCCCTGACAAGGGGTCTAAAATCCTCAACAAATACACACATTTTCAAATAACACAATAAAATACATATATTTTCTCCGAAATTTCCCCCGACGAATTGTATATTTTTCCTCGACGGGATGGGGGACTACCCTTTCTTGAGAAAATTTTCTCTGGACCTTTTGAAATTTTAATTGAATATCCCTGAGAGGGAATGTTACCAGGTTTTCTTTTTCAAGAATTAAGAGGTATGTATCTCCAAGAAGTGGAAGAACAGTATTGAAGTTTACCACAAGTCCACTCCAGGTGTAAGCAACATACAGAAAGATGTGAAGAGTTTGTGTAGTAATAAGTGTAGAAAGTATTTCCACTTCTTGTTTGTACACAGCTTTTTCAATTTCTTACTTTTGTGTATGTCATATTTTGGGGAGTACCATCCTTATCTTACAATCTTCCATTTCTTGTTTCACATTTTCATATCTTTTAATGAATGATAATCTGGTACTTGAAATGGACGTTATGCATATCACAGTTGCACATCTTCATAATATTTTGTTGTGATCCTAAAGTATATCGACACTATTTTTTGTATAAAGACAATGTAACATCAGGATAATAGCATGTGTGTGTCCTGTATCACATCATTGACAAAGTTTCCATGGGTATTGATGGATACATTGTTTCTATGTAATCACTTGTTATCTGTGATATGAACCTTATTTTAAGAACACTTTTACTGTTATTAAATGGCTGCACTTCATGCTTGTTTTATACATGTTCGATGTACTATATTCCTGTGAACTATTTCTGGCTGAATTCAGAAATTATATTTTATATAACATGATATTAAACCTTTCCAAGTGCTCTTCGTCTGTGTCTTTAAACTGCCATACATACTTCTCTTCTTGCGAGAGTGGGGCGCTGGATGGCGCAGTGGTTAGTGCGTTGGCCCAGCAATCTGCCAACCTTGACGGTTGTGGTACCAGTCCCCGCTCCCCCCGGTCACATCTCTATCTGCCTGGAGAGACAGGAGCCCGACACCCATGTGATGTGGTGAATCCGTGGTGATGTTGCTGAAAGATTGCCGAATACCATGTAAAACCCCAAATCACTCACTCACTCTTCTTGCAAGAGATAGCATAGAGGACAGTGAGTGAACCTAGCAGGAAATTTGCCTGTACGGTTGTTGTAAGGTCTATTTCGGCATAACGTCTATACATTGTTTGAGCACAGATTGTGATAGTTCTGATCATAGTGGTGATATAATTTCAGTATTTCTAAGATTAGTGTTTCAAATACAAATAAACAAATATTTTCTTAAGTGATACGTTTCATGAGATGCAGCTGGAGAAGGTGAGCTCATATTGAAGAGTGCTAGATCACAAACAGAAAAACTAGGAATTCCCCTGGTCTGGTGTGCAACGTCAGCATTCAGTAAATTTACATATATACAAGGTTCATGCACTCAGAGCAGGAAATAAAGTCAACCTCAACTCAAATTTATAAATTTTAATCTTTGATACAGCACAAGATTTCCATTCCTCAATACCAAGTAGTAAGGTCCATTCCCTCGTTTCATAATCCAGAGATTTGAGCCTCACCCTGTGGTGATGTAGCTGAAACATTGTTGAAAAGTACATAAAATCCCAAATCACCTCATTCCATAAAACTATCTTAGTACCAATAAACTTCATGCAGTGGGACAGCTTCAAGCTGCTTCATAACTCTGATTGTGCTAAGATTTGGTTGTGGAACAGCATGGTACCGGGTACTGATGACCGCATGCCTGGCTCATAGAAGTAATATCAGACTTGGAACATACAAAATCAGCTGTGGTAATGAATACGAGATATCTACTCCACTGAGCTCAGATCATGATATGTAGCAAAACATTGATGTTGAACTACAATATCTAGGTTTAGTTGCACTATTCCCAATCAAATGGAACATCTCAATGTGAACTTTTAATCCTCTTCACTTTCCTTGTGACTTCTGTTCGGATTTCTTTGATGTAGATCTATTTCCTTTATAATTACTGCAATCAATTTCTTAACACATGTTTTTATGATTTTTAATTCATAGATGTTAGTTGATCTCCTGTTTTGGTCACAATTTTGAAAATTAAGCAATGTTGAGGTTATTGTTTCGGGCTTTTATGGGTCCACCCTGCATCACACAATAAGCTGCCTGGTTAAAGTGATGGTATTGTGTTGTTAACCTTGAAAGCACTTAACAGTAGATGGTGGTTCTGGACTGCCCGGAACAGACTGAATGAAATTTCTTAATGGCCCAGTCGCAAGAGATTGAGTTGAATGTTGAGTACATGTATATCACTTTAAAGGGCCAGAAAATAAAATATTTAAAGATAACTTAGGTTGGTATACTCCCCAGGGAGTTGTACATTGATATTGACTATGATAGAAATGTGGAGTGTTTTGAGCACACACCTAGAACATGGAACCAGGCACAACATAAGTCTCCTTCCAAATGAATTTAACGTGGAATGTAGAAACGGTCTCCATCCATTTGTTCGTTGGTACATCACAACAATTTTCTCCCATCAACGGAGGAGATTTTTTGAGATATCTGTTTAAAATTTGGTATACACACCAGTCATTGCCAAAAGATGTGTCTTCTGCTATTTGGAAATCTTTATCATTATTATCATTCACTTTCCATGGAAAATGTTTTAAAGAAAAGGGTCGTACCAAGGAAACGGTCATGTCAAAGGTCAAATGTCACATGGATCAAAGCAAACTCCATACAGTGGTTGGAGGTGGAGCATAAAAGAGGTGCTGCGAGTAGTTTGGGATCAAACTGCAGGAGATATAGATGACTATGTCTGCTTGTTAGATACAAGAAGAGATCAATTGTGCACTATTTTAGCTTTATTTTGTATCAGTGTTGCATTTTTCTGAGGCTACATAATTATAATCATGTATCATGACTATTCTCCAACAGTGTAACGTAACTAAAGGCAATGATAATGAATGTCAACACAATAAACCTAATATTTACAAACAGCTATAAAATACAAGCCAACAATCAGTTATTATCTACTTCCGTTACCAAAACAAAAACAAGAGTATTAAAAGGTACACAAACATTGGTCACATAACAGCTGCCATGTTAGAACTAAACCGGATGTCTGCAAAATGACTTAAAATCAACGCGCATGTATCTAAGATAAGCAGTAATTATCCAGTTGAAGCTGACTTTTACAATGTACTTCACTGTTGTATGTAAATTTCATTCCCTAGGGGAGGATCCAGGAGCGTAATAACAGATGGGGGGGTTGAGGAGAGGGGGGAGCGATGGCTGCTGAATGTCTCAACTCATTTTCTTCGACTAAAGTCGAGGCTGTCCGATCCTCACAACAGACCAGCAATAGGAAGTTCCTCCAGTTACCTCCCTTACGTTCCAGTAATCTCTCGGACATGCATGAAGTAGGAATTCAGACATGGTTCTCCAAATTGGAAAGCTGATAACTCACAACTAAATCCCTACGAGACCTACATGATGTATGTTGATGAGATAAAATCACCCAAGATGCGTATTTATCACAATCATTAGTTGATTAATACATGAAAAGTCATTTTACAACTTTTTCATTTATGTGGTGTTTGAGACAGGGAGGCGGCCATGTTGATAACAGGGGCATTCATTCTTAGAAGTTCCGATATGAAAATAGTCCCCGATGGAAGAAATCCTTTCATGTCCCAGACCGTTGCTCAGAGTGACTTTTCTCAGGAAGGCCTTCCAACCCATTAAGAGCTTCACACATCTGGTGCAGGCATAACCAAATAACTGACTCCCCACTTCCCTCTTTGGCAAAATCCTGGATCCACCCCTGATAAGAATGGTTTTATTTCCACTGCCAGATAAATCGAGAATCATCTATAACGATCCTGTTCTATTTTCTGCTGGGGGCAACACTGGATCACAAAACAGCCTGAAGCATCAAATAAAATAAATGAATACATCCAACTTAAATTACAACGATATCGTCAAAATCTTACATCCACAAAGTTGTGGTAACAAATATTTAACATACAAGAAAACATGCCCCAAAGACAATGTACAGTCATATGTATACATTTCTATAAAAGTTATAAAAACAACTTGATAAAATTTTAAAATGTATATATTAGAGTACATATGAACAGTCCCGTCATCTCTGTAGATTAATTTAATATGAAAAATGGAACATCTCTGGATCCAGTGTAAAATATAGAGCAGTTCGTTGCGATTTCTCATCTACACTCTTCAAAATAAGTAGGGGAACTTGGAATTTGAAGGTTAATAACAAACTAATGATAATAATAATTGTCCCCAAACTAATTGTATCTTTACAAAGAAGGAATTGAGTAAACAATTCACCTGGTATTTCATTACCTAAACCGTTTCTCTTGCTGTCATGGTCCGTGAAAGAAGGAATGGGTAAGACATTTTTGCATCAATAGTGCGTAATGCCCCCTTTATTAGCCAAACACTGATTGATTCGTTGAGGCATCGTGCATATGAGTCTACCTATGGTAATTTAATGCAGTCTGTCCCATTCTTCCACCAATGCCTGGACAAGTTCATCTAGCGTGGCTCATGGCCTTTCACGTTGACTCACACGGCGGCCCAAGATGTCCCAGACATTTTCAATGGGGGAAAGTTCAGGGCCCATTGCTGGCCAGGGCATCTTATGGATATTGTCCCTTGAAATTTCAAGTTCCTCTACTTTTCTTGAAGACTGTATTCAATAGTTATATGGCAAGTTTTGACAAATATTTGATTTCTAATGTGTAAGTTTAATTCCAAATGATATAGTTCAATCTAGGAATGAAACGACTTTGAATACACTGTATTATATTTTCTTACAAAAAATGATACATAGAGATATTTGATGAGTTGTATCCTGTGTATAAACAGTATTGCACATTGGCTATGAGCTGTTTGTCAATGAATGTACAAAAGCGAAATCAGATGTATGTTTGTATACATAAAGGACAGTGTTAATAACATAGACATATTAAAACATTTTTTTTAATACACAGTGATATTCAAGGTGTACCGAATTCCGTTTCATAATTTTCGGTCAGTTTTTAATGTTGTGTGCTGGTTGCAGTGAGCAGGGTATGTTTTGAATGTTTCAGGTTTTCATAAAATTTACGGAAATGATCTTTGAAACATGACAAAATTGTATGAAATCTCCAAAATATTTTAAATTATAAAAAAGAAATATTCGCTAAATGAAATTTTACAGCACTAAAATATATGAAAGCCGAAAGATGAGATGTTGGTCTTCAGCTGATTTAGAAAAATATTTGTTAAAAAAATTTGCCACACTGCCAGTCAGAAATTTTCAAAAATATTTTGAAAACATGATTAGTGAAATCCACTAAGTTATCATCCAGATCCAAGTTCATCTCAACCTCAGTATTCCTGAAGGTACATCTGATGGTTCCCAGGCACAAACTCCCATTAGATTCCTATGTACAGAATGAACACTTCATAACACCAAGCATTAATGCAGCTCTCACTGATCCGAATCCTTAAACAGCTAGACCTAGAATCCACAAGCAGTCATCTTCCATTAAGAAAGTTGAATAAATGTCCCTATATGATGCAGCTGTCCTTCAAGTCACCTTGAAACAAATAAAGAAGTTACTCTTGTCACAGTCTCTTCAAGACTCTTCTCTGGACAACGCTTGGCCAAAAATATTGTTACAAAGTTCTGAGGTTTGGTCTTGGTCCTTCAGTGCCTTATAGACGGACGCCATACTGACTCCTTCATCCACTTGTAGGTTGTCTGGGATCTTCTTCTGTTGGTCTTCCTCCAGCTCATGGAAGAAAGGAGGATAATTCTTAGTGAGCATCACTCCTGCTGCCAATGCTCCTCCTTTCAGAGCAACACCAGGTGATCCACAGTAGCTATAAGCGAATGCCTGTTGGAAGCGGACACGATCGGCATCCTTTAGTCCGCTGTAGGAATTTTCTGCAAAACTTTGACTTTTGCACCATGTGGACACTTTCTGCAGCTCTTCCTCTGTTGGGGGACAGATCTGAGGCACCAGAGTCCTCCTCTTGGAAGGTGCTCCGTTATGACCAAGGAACTCGACCTTGGAGCCGTTGTCCAGGTGACAAAAGCTTGCTAGTGGTGGAGGAAGGGTCTTGTTCTGAGGCGTCTCCAACTCAATGATGGCGACATCAAGTGCTTGGTTCATATAGGTTGTGCTGGCAAACTTAAACCGTGTTGGATTATCAAGCTCATATTCTCCCATCTGAAGATAGTCAAATTGGATCCAAATCTCACTGCTGCCGATCAGTTTTCCTTCAGGAGTTGCTGACCCAAGAGATGGGATCTTCTCTGCAATTGAAAGAAGAGGTTTGTTGATGGTTTGTTTCATGCTAGACAAATCCATACATCATCTAACCAAATGCCAACCTTTGACAGGTCAGAGTCTTTAATAAGCTCATCTCAAGAAGATGGCTCTTGCAAACCTTTAAGGCTGAAAGTTGGGAAAATGGACTCACTTTTCTCAGGAGATAGTTTGTAAGCCTAGCAGTTAATGAAGATGTTAAATATATAAAGTAACCTCACTGGGTGAAACCAACTCTTCTGACAGCACTGACTGCTAGTGGGGACTGCTCACTTTTGAAGGGGGTGGGGGGACACCATGAGTTACCACACTGGATGCCACTGATTGCAAGTACCCACTGCTCACTTCTAAAGGGGGTTACACCATGAGTTACCACACTGGATGACACCAACTGGATGCCATTGATTACAATTACCCACTGCTCCCTTCTGAGATCACAGAAATAAATAGAGAATCAACTGTAGATACTTCATTACAATCACCACTCTGTAAGCAGTCTTTCTTGCGGTCTAGTAAGCATTAATTGGAAAGCAAGCAAGTTTACTTATTGATGACAAAAAAACATCAGGATCTAGCCTTTTGAGAGTGAGTGACTCCAGATTTCATGTTCTTTTCGGCAATCTTTCAGCCATATCACCACTGTGTCACCTACATCACGTCAGTGGCAGGGGTCAATCTCTGGTCTAAAAAAAAGAGGTGTCAGGGTGGGATTCAAACCCATAACTGCCAAGTCTGGGCTAACCACTGTGCTTTTCTACACCCTCTGGGTTTTTAATGAATTTGACGTACCAGTGATGCTCTTGATGATGTGGTGAGATGTCATGATGTACTTGTCCCCTACTCTGAAGCCGATGCCAGTGTAGTAGGGAGAGTAGATAAAGCCCACAGATTCACACAGTTTGGTAACATCCTCATCCGTGGCTGCCACATCATCATTCTCAGTCTCAAGCAATCGGAATCCCGTAAACTCTGCAAGAAATTAGAAAATTAAGCAATTAAATACCAATTTTATCCGACGTGTAGTAAAAAGGTTCAGTGTTTGTTCAGGATATTTCTGGACCTGACACTGCAAGAGGAGACATTTGGTGGATATAACAGATTTAATTAGCAGGAACATAAAATAACTAATTAACTTCACCCCCTCTCTCCCCATACACAAACACTCACATTTACAACCCATCCCCATATTCCCAATTTCATCAATCTCCCAGGGCTTCTCCCTGGACCCAACTGGGATCTGTGGTGTCTAACCCTCAAAATCCATCTCGTCATGCCTAACAACCATGAAGAGAGTGATGGTCATGGAAATGTGCCTTGAGTGAGGTTGTAAGTATGTTACCTGAATCATCTCCCTTGACAACTTCATCTATAGCATCACTGAGGTTGAAGTTCTGGATTCCCCCAACAACAGGCTCTACAGCTGAAACAGATCAAATCAGTTGGTCATATCTCTCATACACGCCAGATTTTCTGTTTCAGTGTGAAAGTAGCATTGCGACATGGCTGAATGTTATCCTAGAACAAAGTCAAGTGTACAAACGATTACATTTTCTTATGTAACAATAATAAGAGCACTAGCAGGTTGCCATTAGAAGTATGGTAAAACTTCTAAAATTTTGAACTTCTAACATTTAAAAAGTGCTATTTCTGTCAAGATAATCAATTTATTTAACCTCTAAAAATTCGATTTAAAAAAAAAAAAAAAAAAACAAATTTCCAAAAATTCAAAATCGGAAAACAGAGTTTTGAAAAATGATGATTGTTACCTTCAATTTCAAATGTCCAAAAGTAATTATTTTTTTTTCATTCGAAATTTTAGAAGTTTTACCGTAGTTTTGATAGCCGTCACTTTGTATGGCAGCAGTTCCAAACAGCAGGAGCCCACACCCCCCAAGGGCAGTAAGATGCGATATTGGGGGAAGTGTTTGGCACAATCTAAATACCTCGTTGAGCAAGCAGTCATTAGAAATACGTTTCTCTTGATTTAATACTTGACAATATCATTGTACAGCAGTGAAATCATGCAGGACAATGTAAGTGACCCAAACTGAAGATTATCACAAAAAAATCATTCTCAATAGTATTACTTATGTACATGTTTTACAATAAAAGTAGTACTCTATTGCAAATTTGTCAAATTCTTCATGATTATATCAAGGTCAAACTCAAGATGTCAGTTTCTGCAATTTCTCAAATATATCTCAATTATGAAACAACACACAACCTCTATCAGCAATGCCATTTCTTCTAAATGCAGCCAGCTTGTAGCAAGCGAACGAAACCCAATGTGTAAGACTCAATGGGGCAAGGGGGATAACTCCTAATATTATAGAAACATTCTTGTAAATAGCATTAGTATTCCTCAATTTACTCAAAATACCCCATCTCTGAACAATCAATCACGTTTTTCAAAAAGACATGAAAAAAGTAAGAGTGATTTTGGATTTTACATGGTTTTCAGCAATCTTTCAGCCATATCACCATGGCGTCACCAACGCCATGTCGGTGTGAGGTTCCAATCTCCAGGTTGAAAGAGAGGTACCTGGGCAGGACTCGAAC
>JAUELE010030190.1:0-16261 GCA_031471655.1 Diodora aspera
AAACAAAACAAAAAAACCCACAACAAAACAAATCAAACTCAAATGGTCGCTCTCTTGCTTTCTGTCTGTTTCCGAAACCCTCGCAGTGAAAACTTATTATGGTCAAACATCACACAAAAGAGAAGCACATTGGAAATAAGCTTGGAGAAATGCCCCACACATTTCCTGGGCTGACTACACACAGTCTCTTAAATTGTATTTCTCATCGGATTTTCTCAGGGCGAATTGTTCTCTTTTACAAGTTTCCGTAATGACCTGTCAGCCAAGGTCAGTATGTAGGTACTTTAACCGTAGTATAGTGTAATACAAATCCGCCTTTAGAATGTATAGATGCAGGTAAACATATTCCTAACACCTGGCGCTGTAATTAACAATTTTAGCAATGCTGGTTTGGTGATCCACGCGTGTTTCATATTTCGGCCCTTGCCAAAAAAATTCGCACTCCTTCATGAATGATGTTTGTATATGTGTTTGTAATAATACTTAAACTAGCAGACCCAAACGTCAGAAGATGTTATAATAGTTCAAGCCGCATGGGATAGCCAACTCCTGCCAAGTCCACCTTTCTGCTATGATTCTCGGATTAGAAAAAAACATACCCAAACAAGACTCAGTATCCTCCAGTTTATCGCAAACAACTTGCACCACTCTAACACGCTCAATAGCCTTTGTTATCCTAAATATAGCACATATCAAACAGGAGGAAATAAATGTTGTCTTTTTCTGAGTGACATAACTTTTGATTCTCAGTTACTGGAGGTGACAGTACAGCTTATGATGTAACCAACACTGGCACAAGACGCCATGTACGTATTTCACAGTAGTCAGCGGGCTACTGGTTAAGTTATTAATCTATTTATAATTAGTTTTGAGTTATTGACTTATTTACAACAAATAATGAAGTTATTAGTTTACACAATTAATACGTATGATGGGCTTGAACCGCGAATGGAATGGCGCGACTCCAAACTGAACATACGCACACACGCATCTGAAACATCTGCGATAGATCTACGTGTGAATTAGGAAAGCCTTGAACACTTATTGAGCTATATGACCACGATATCAGGGGTGGATCGAAAATTTGTGCCCCCCCCCCCCGATTCGGGCGTATATATAATTTCTGCAACCTCCAATCTGAACAAAAGAGCGCGGAACTCGGGCATAACTCCAATCTCAAACTGACTAACCAAATGCTATGTTGCCGGATTTTCCATTACACTATCATAAGCTCCCTTACATGCCTGGACACACACACCCACACATCCTCTCTCTCTCTCTCTCTCACACACACACCCACACACCAACACACACACACACACACACACACACACACACACACCCACACACACACAAAGGAATGAGTGATTGAATGTAATAACTGCACAGATAAATAAATCAGTAATTTGACAAATCAACAAGTGAATGAGAGTGAATGAATAAAGTGCTAAATGAACGAGCAAGAGAATATTATTATAGAATGCTGTGTATTCAAGGCAGAGAGTGTATTGAGGATGTACTGCACACCGTCCAATATATCAAACAAATTACAGACACAAACTCAAGTCTTATACCGTAAACCTTGTATTTATGGTCAGCAAGGCCAAATAAATAATGTTGTGGTTTCGGATTACATCTCTAAAATTTAAGGTCGGTAGGTCGGTCGAATTTTTTAAACTAATAAAATACACTGGCCGGCAAAAGAAACGACACCAAGATGTTGAGAGACTACTGAAAAAAATCACAATGACGTTGGATATGCATGAGATATCCCTTCGAGATTAGGAAGTTTTATCAACGACATGATGTCAATCAAATTACATTCGTTGAAATCCAAGCATCCTTTAAATTTTGATCAGCTATGACATACAGACGTAAGGGAAATAACTGAAATAATTTGGTATCGTTTCTTTTGCCCGGCAGTGTATATTAGATATGAATAGGTTGTATGTGTTGCCAGCGCATAGATTCAAAGTGTTTTCCTCGCCACACCACTATATGTTCTGCCACTCGTTATGTAGACACTCATTTCATCCCAACTCGAGAACTTTATTGTACATATAAGCATGCATATACATTAATGCAGGTCTACAATAAATCGTTGCCTATTTGTATATGTTATAGCTTATTCTCCTGAGCCAGAGAAGTGTGTTTCATGTCTAACGAATGTATACAGACTCCCAATAGAAACGATACCACGACAATGAGAAACGACTCAAGAAATACATGCAAACACGTGCAAACGAATGCAAGATATATGTCCAGTAGTGCGTGTACCAGTATAGAATGTTGCATGGTTTAAGACAATGTGAACTTAATGACAGTATATTATGTGAGTGAGTGTTGGGTTTTACGTGGTTTTCGGCAATCTTTCAGCCACATTACCACGGACTTGTAACAGTTTATTTGTTCCCCCTGGGAATTGGTTCCTCCAGAACGTGTTTTCCCTCGGATTTGGTTCCTCCAGAACCATTTTCCTTGGAAAAGTATTCCTATCCTGGATCACGGTCTCAATTTCCGTATGTATTTGGGTTCCCCCCGGAACTTTTTGCTCACGGAACCAAACATCGCTTACACTAGTTGAACCTACTAATTTTATTTTCTAAACACAATTAATTGGTCTTAAATGAGTGAGTGACTCTGGATTAACGTGACTTTCGGTAATTTTTTAACCATATGATCACGATGGTTCCAAGGGGCTCACATCTCCGGCCAACACAACAGCGACCCGGTTGGGATTTGAACTCGGAACCTTTCGATTACGAGTCTAGTGCGGTTACCACTGTGGCAACCCCACGCCTTGGTCTGAAATGAAGCCAATCTAAACCCAACTAGATTACCGTACTTAATCATGGTGAGAATAGAATTCATTGAGTTAACACATGTGTGACAGAAATTACCGTCCCTAACATCACATATAACCAAAATATTCCATTTCTCAGCCATGAAACAAAAAGGAAAAGTCAGTGAAAAGGATTTTGTTTGTTTGATTTGGATTTTATGTGGTTTTTGGTAGTTTATCAATCATGAGATCATGGTGGTAACAAAGGCACCAGTCTCAGGGCAAAAGAAAGTGGCCTAGGTGGGAGTGGAGCTCGGCACTTTTAAGTTGCAAGTGTAGTGTGCTTACCATTGTGCCAATGCCGCACCCTCGGTAAACAGGTCAACATAGAATTTACAGTGAGAAATGACAGCATAGCATCCTCTCATTTTAGTCACCTTTTACAACAAACATGAATATTGCAGGAAAACTTAATGTTCAAATCGAATGTGAAAATTTGCTGTGTCATGCTTTCTCAAAAATTCTTATTATACCAATTGCTGAAAGCATCTGTAAAATTGTTAAAATTTAAAAAAATGCAGAATGCATACTCGAAGACCACTCACTAACAACATGTGTCAACTCAATGAATTCCGTTCAGCGGTTTGTGAAAAGAAGTGGATACACAATACCAACTATTGCAGTTTCGTATCAGTGCACATGGACAAATCATAACTAAGTTCAAACATCCAAAAGATTGGTAAAAAATGTTTTTAAATCTCCAAAAATACAGGATGCGCGCACCTTAAGATCCCCTCTTTATCACACATGTAAACTCAATGAATTCTGTTTAGCAGTTTGAGAGAAGAAATGGATAGACCATACCACCTATTGCAGTTTCGTGTCTTTGCGCATGGACAATTTTAACTAAGTACAAACACCTGTAAAATTGGTAAAGTTAAAAAAAATCCACAACAAAGTACAGGATGCACATCTTAAGACCCCCTACTAAGCACGTGTGTAAAGTCAATGAATTCTCTAAAGCGGTTTGAGAGAAGAAGTGGATAGACCATACCACCTATTGCAGCTTTTTGTCAGTGCATATGGACACATTTTAACTATGTTCAAACATCTGTAAAATTGATAAAATTAAAAACATTCCACAACAAAATACAGGATGCACATGTTAAGACCCCTTACTAAGCACATGTGTAAAGTCAATTAAATCTGTTTAGCGGTTTAAGAGAAGAAGTGGATACACCATATTATCATTCGTACGTACGGATGTATGGACGTACGGACATCATGGTAATCCAATATGCCCCTTGCCATATACTATGGCAGGGGCCAAAACAAAATATGTACATAGCACGATTGATGCATAAAACATACCGCATATTTAATGTCTTTGGCAACTCTCTAATTGAGATAAATATTACAAGACAGGGGAGTCATGTATTAAGAAAACACGCGTTTGCAAACTTTCTGAGCAATCTTGTTTTACGTTCTACTTTATAAATCGGTTATTGTGAATACTGTACATGTATACCTCCGTGCAAAAAATAATTGGACAACTTTGTCAGCGGGTATTTAAATACATATTCAATTTTTTTGCACGAATATTGGCACCCACATCGGGAAGATGTCTACAATTTGTTTGTTAAATGTCAATGGTCTGGAACTTCACCACCTTTCTCGATACATTGAGATATTCTGTGCGGCATCGAATCTATCAAGTGTTCTATTAGTTGGTCCGATATCTCTGCCCACGTTTGATTGATCATTGCTTTCCACTAGGCAAAGTCTTTGGGTTCTAACTTCTCAACTTTGTCATTCATGATCTGCCAAATATTTGCGATGGGGTTGAGGTCTGGAAAAACGGCCGGAAGATCCTTCACCTAAACGTCGTCGTCACGCAGCCATTGGCGGGTCTGCAGAGACGGTTGGATGCGGCCGTTGTCCTGTTGCATGTCACCTGACCAACCCATCAACAAGGGAGATTACAAACATTGACCTATATACCTTGCATTAGTAAAGAGATGTTGAGCAGGGCTACGGAAATGGCTATATCACGATTGATTTTTATAATTTTGAAAAGTGTCCAATTTTTTTGGCACGGAGCTATATACAACAATGTATTCTGAATAGCCTGCCATGCACGCAATAGGTGATCTGCAACAAAGTAATATATTTTTTAGCGATGCCCTCAACATTTTTCTCCACACCACGCCCCTCCCCCGTTTTTGCCTCCCATCCAGGTTGAAAACGCTGTTGTAGAAAGTACACTGGGGCTTCTGGGGAGAGATGTCGTGTCATTTAGCAAGAATTAGAGCTCCAGTAGCCCGATGCTTGTCTTACAAGGTGGTTGCAAATGGGGGATGGCTTATCATCTTGCGGTATGGCTGAAATATTGTACTTGCAATATAAAACATCATTGCAATATAAAACATCATTTCAAGTTTTCTCTGCTGTAGTCAGTAACTGAAAAGAGGTCTGTTTATTTAGACCTTTTTTATAAAAAAAACCCTGGAAGATAGGTGGATGTCAAAATTAACTCGATATAAGTATCAAAAATTCTTTCAGACTGGATGTCAAGCTTAAGTCGATAAGTATCAAATATTCTTTCAGACTAACTTATTCACAGTGTTTCTAGACTCAAAATTATCAAAGATGCTCATCACGAAATATATTAATTATATTTTGTTTTTGTTGCAGGCAGATTAACAATGGTGTTTATCGATGTGGATTTGCACAGTCTCAAGAAGCCTATGATGGTGCTGTAAAAGAACTGTTTGATGGACTGGACAAGGTTAATTAACTTTTCATTTCTAATATAATCAAACATTGTGTGCACTGTTTCAATGAAAAAAAACCGTGTACAGAATAGCTTCTTGATACTGCTTTGGCCGCAGAGCAGTTGGTCAGTGGAGAATTGGAGTACATAACCTGCCATGATCAAGTAGTTACTTTTGAGGAGCGGGGACAGCTCCGTCCGTACGGCCGTCCCGCAACAGAGTTAACGCGGTAACTCACAAACTGCTAAGTAGATTTTCTTCAAATATTTTGCTCTGACATGTATATTGATGATCCGCCGACGCCAGTCGATTTTGATGACCTTGTGACCTTTAGTAAGGTCATTACGAGGATTTCCAGATTTTGTCTTATAAATTGGAAATGCACAATTATGCAACTCTTCAAAATCTCTTTCTTAAAGAACTACGAAGGCCCCGTAAAAATGATCAAGTCTGGCGTTCCACTTGAACACCGGCTTGCAGTGGAGAGCGCGTTGACGTATTGTTAACTTTGAAAATTTTTGTAGCGCCGATACTCAACTGGAACGAGCTATGCATGCGTTTGTGTGTTCAGTGCAACTGATGATGAAAATGCTCAAAATTTGGTTGTTATTGCAACTGAAGAAGGTGGACATCCTCAGTATCGTCATGCTTGCCGTATGAGCCGTCTAGAATGAGGATCTTTTCAGGGTTCTCCCTGACGCAGGAATCCTGCGTCTTTGACGCTATTTCTCCCGAAACTACGCAAATAAAATTATAGCCGCCTCAGCTTTGACGCCAAGAGTTGGAAATCTTTTAGTTTTGATGTTGGGTCTTTCTTATCGCGTCTGCAATGCACAAGAACGCGACATATCAAATACATCGTCTAAAGTGGACCTAAAAATAATCCTGGGAATTCCCTTGCAACTGATCATGGCTTTATTTATTAATCCGGCTTATTTTATTTATATCTCGCGATCTGATTGGCTTTGCATAATTAGCTAACGAATCAGCTTTCGAGAATCTCTCCTGTGTGTGTGTGTGTGTGTATATCATTATTCCTCGCCGATATAGCCTCCATAATGGGGGTAAAAGGCAACATAAAATAAGCTGACTTTTAACGGCAGTGTGTACATCGGGAGTCGTTGACTGAGAGGAAGCAAACTAAACTAAGTGCATTTTTTAGGGAAACTACGCCAGAATCATCAAATAGACTATTGATAACACTGAAGACACAGAATCGGTGGGTAATTAATCTGAAGCACACGAATCGCCGCCTAAAAAAGCTAAAACTGTTAGGAATTTTCGCTCAGAGTGGCTTGCAAAGTATAGTTGGCTGCGCTATGATAAATCTTCGAACTTGATGACATGCGAGGTTTGTGTGGTTGTCGGAATGACTAATTCTTTCACCAAAGGTTGCGCTACCTACCAGAACACTGCCATATCACGACACCAGTCATCTGCAGATCATCCATGCAGACGCAATAAAACGGTCTAAAATGAGCAAACACTTTGCTCTTGCATCACAGACAGCTCACAAAAAGGAGGAGTTCGGTTGCAACTCACGTACCGATGGTCACGTGAAACAATCACGTGCGGTAGGCCTACACGTGATAGCCAAGAGAAACTGTCCGACGGATTCGATTTGCTTTAAAGCTGAAGGATTTCACTGGCAATGTAATGCGAAAACACTCTAAGATAAGTCTTCTGGAACTGCAAAATGACTAGTTTGAATGGTACATTTATATCAGTATAATTTTTGGACTCACAAAAATCTTCTATGACTCAAAAATAAAATTATATGAGTCAGAGTGACTCAGTAAAAATTGAAGCCTAGGGAGAACCCTGCTTTTGCTTTCTCTTTCTTACTACCCATCCTGTGTCCCTTTTCCTGACGTGGCTTTGGCACATCACATTGTGCTATGGCTGAAATATTGCCCCCTGCAATGTAAACATCCATTTCACTCACTCACTCACTCAAATTCTACCAGGGGGCCTCTCTTTCAGCCTGGAGATTGAAGCTATTGACGCCAACCTGATCTAGGTGACACTGCGGTGATATTGCTGGAAGGATTCCAAAAACCTTGTTAAATCTAAGTCATTAAATGAAGTCATTCACTCTCATGTGGGGGTTCCACAGACGGAATAGGACCTAAATAATGGTCAAACTTCCAAAATTCTAAAAATTTGAAAAAATTATTGTTGATTGCTACCTTCACCAAGTTCCAAAATTTTGAATTTTTCACTTACATTTTGGTGCAATTTCTAAAATTTTGAATTCTAACTTTATCAAAGATCACTGATTTCCAAAAGTTTAAGCACATCTAAAATTAATATATTTTTGGGAGTTCGAAAGTTTAAAAGTTTTACTGCACACCACCACGTCTGAGCTGACTAAAGCAGGGATGTGTTTACTTTCTTCCCATCAGTCTGTTTATGAGCTATCAACTCCTTCACCATGCTTCTCTTATATCACGTTGTGCTATAACTGAAATATTGTTTTTTTATTATTTGTAATTTCAAGATAACACTTCACTAAGCAACAAATTGACATAGGCTTTATCAGAATATTTCGCAGTATTTGTCGGTTTCTATTATAAAACATACATACAACAATGTGGAATTAAAAATTGTAAAAAGTTTGAATTACGACATTTTGTACATTCACCGACGTCATGTATATGTTAAGTTGTTTGACAGGCAGAGGAAATTCTAGTTTGTAATGTTTGTTTTACAGGCAGAGGAAATCCTAAGTCGACAGCGTTACTTGGCAGGAAACCAGATGACCGAGGCTGACATCCGACTTTTTACAACCCTTGTACGATTTGATAACGTGTATCATACTCATTTCAAGGTAACAGAGTGATAACACTTCACAGTAGATATACTCATGCATATCATGCCCGTATTCAAAATAGCTAAGATGCATTAATATACATTGTGCCGGGGGGGGGGGGGAGCTGAGATCTCCGATAAAGGGGGACTAAAGGCGATCATTTGCTAAGCCATATTCACAATCAAAATTTCTCTGCAATTTTCCCTGATTTGGGGGGGGTGGGGGGGTAGACATGGTTTAGGTTCTGAGGTAATATTGTCACCTCACATGCTGTAGTTGCATTATTCAAGATACAGACAGTACTTTATGAACAAGTGTATGATGTTTGATAGATGACAGGAAAATAAACTCGTTGCAGCCCAGAGGATAAGTCATTATATATGCAGAGGTGCCAACCGTTACGAAAAAATCGTGTCTGTTACGAATTTTGGGGTGAAAATACGATGTTACGATCGTATAGTCAATATCTACGATTTTTAATTTGTAAAAATACAACCTCAATATATCGTGAAACATTGTAGATGCATTACTAGGCTAATTGACACTGATAGAAAAAATCGCAGAAGTTATTCCGAATGCCAATCCGTTTTCCTTAACTGGTTTCGGTAGCAGTCGTCATGTTGATCGGCTTTCTAGGTCAAGCAGGTCACGCATGACATGAGAAAAAATAGTATGACTGTGATAAGAGTCTGTTACTATTGTTTTCTCCAAAATACTATTTTTCTTCAAAGAGAAGAATACTATTTGGAGCAAAATGGGGTTGGCATCTCTGTATATGCATGATTTTTGCATTTTATGGTAAAAGCATGAAATTTGGCATACATATACTTCAAGTCAAGATAAGAAAATGATTGCAGATACAGACTTGAATGAAAGAATTTCATGAACAAATGTACAATGACGGTCTTGAAAATTTGTAACAGGGAAAATGAATGGGTATTTCACTCCTGGTATTTTATTGCAGTGCAACAAGCGACAGATTATCAATTATCCTAATCTTTGGGGCTTCGTTCGAGAGATCTATCAACTTCCGGGAGTGTCGGACACAGTTGATATGCAACACATCACCAGACATTATTACGTGAGTTTGGACCCTGTGTCTTCAACTTAACCTTTGTTAATGAAGCCTCAATCCAGACTAGCGTTTCTTGAAAAGAAGCTATTCTGTTACTTGTAGGGGTGGGCAAAGCTGGGGTGGGGGTCTCCCTCCCTCCATTTTCTCCCCAAATGAAATAACAAAATGTAGTTTAATTGTTTAGAAATCTAGCCAACACAAAATGTAAACCTGCCGGACTATTGTCCCGTCAAGTGCCAGTGCCTAGCAAATCAGCTGGTTATGTGTCATATGGGGTCAAACCCAGACCTTGCTATATTTGAAGGGTTGAGAGCCCTTTGGGTTCAAACCATGAGATGAACAGTTCTTGAAACAACCTGTGTTGAAACCTTGCTATTCTGTTACTTGAAGGGTTTGGGGGACTTATCAACGTCCTCGCTCGCTATGCCTTTCAGCCGGGGGACACGGCGTGCGTGTCCTCACTTGCCACAATGATGAATCTGTTGTTTCTACTGATTTTTCAGCTTTTAGGTTTGAAATGACGTTAGATAAGGTCTGTTTACATGTTATATATTTTTGTTGAAGTAATTTCCGTGACATTTGTTACATGTCATGCGCCTGAGTGTTTGTGCATATTTCCACTGCACATTCCACTGCGTTATGAATGAAATATTGCTCCCTGCAATGTAAAAATTCATTTCAATCACTCACTATTGTAGAAGGAATAAGCTCACTGACTACTTGATAAAAGCATACAGCATGCGTTGCACGCTTA
The DNA here is from genome assembly GCA_031471655.1 of Diodora aspera. Taxonomy (NCBI): domain Eukaryota; kingdom Metazoa; phylum Mollusca; class Gastropoda; order Lepetellida; family Fissurellidae; genus Diodora; species Diodora aspera. The sequence continues at coordinate 10,198 of JAUELE010030190.1, forward strand.
TCTGAGTGGCGAAGCTCCCGGCTGAGAGGTATGCCGAGGCCTGGCTCGCCCCTGGTCCAAGCGGTTAATGTTGATATCACTAACATTTTGTAAGTTTGACACATTTGTTTTTCTCTTTCAGGAGTCCCACAAGCACATCAATCCTTTTGGGATCGTACCAGTGTGCCCAATGCCAGATTTCACTGAACCACATGGCAGAGACCGGTTTTAAGATGCGATCAGAATCTCCCTCCACAACATGGAAATTGCACAGTAACTCTCAGTCGATACCCATTTCCAAAGTTTCAAAAAAGATATTGTATACCTGTTGTTGTGACCCATAAACTGCAGCTCATCAGCAGTGTTGACAACGGAAACTAAATACATGTATACTAAAATTAGGAGTGACTATGTATACTGTAACGTTCACGATTATGTTATTCATATTCATAACTGCGAGATCTCACTAAAGGAGAACCCTGTTCACAGTTGTTCTGGAAGTGAGTTCTCGCTGTTTTAAGTTTACAGAAGTTGGAAGTTTTTAAGACAGATACCAAGGAAACAAACTTTTTTCTGCATGTTCGGAATTTGTTGTATGAACTTGTTCGCAAAATTTTCAACTGGTTTTAAGCAATTGCAAAATATTCCGTGGAGTAAAATATCCATTACCGGTATCCTGTTGAACGTTTGAATATCGATTACCTGAAAACTAAGGGGTCGCAAAAGCTTCTCTGTAGTTCTGGAACAATATCTCACAAAATAACATATAGTAATAATTGAAATCTTGGTAATATAAACTGAATGTTGTTTTAGACATGTCCCATTAATTTTCTTTATTTTTTATTACACACAATTGATAGCTACATGCGATCAAAGGGGGATAACTCATGACCAAACACTCAAAGTATAGTTTAACTCTCTTATTTCTATTTACTTTCAATACTCAAGATTTAATTTTTATACAGTATAATATTCTATGAACTGTTAACTTGGTTGTTCTGTTTAGTTATTGAGTTCTGTGATACTGTACTCCATTTCAAGTCTTGAAAGTGCTTCAATATCTGTATCTGCCTTGAAAACGTCTTAATTTGTAAATAGTCCTTCAAAAACAGATTTGATGACATATGCTCACAAAAAGAAACTGACACATACTCATAATGTGAAGTTGAACTATTATATTCAGAAGCAGGAGATTCTTTTTTTAATTTCAAAATATTACGTCACAGATCAGTATAAAAGCTTTATTGCTTGTATCAACAGATCTTCATTGGTCATGCTTCGTACCTTTATTAAATTTGAAGGTTTATGTATTTAGAATATGAGTATATTAAATCATATGTTTGTTTAGATTGTAAAAGCTTTATTGCTTGTATTATTAACAAGCTTTCACTAGCATAGCTTTGTAACTTTATTACTTTCCGCCCGACACGGACGTGAGACTGTGGTGATGTGACTGAAAGATTGCCGAAAACCATACAGAACCCCAAATCACTCACTCGTAACTTTATTATAAGTTTTGTGAATTTAGGCAAATAGTAAATTAAATCATATACTTGTGTAGTTTTGTTTAAACTGAAGTGTTAGTTGCTTTAAGAGTTCTGTAGCCTTGAAACTTGCTTGAAAATTGATTGACTACCACTCACGTCCTGGCCTCGACTCAGTCCAAAACCCCCACTTGTAGTTAATAAATAGTCACAAATATAATGTACTATGGAACATATATTTATATATTGGTCAAATACTTATTGAAATGCCTTACATATTAAATATACGGATTGGTATTACTGTTTTACAGTTGTACCCAAAATTATTCATATCCATGCCAGGTAAGGAATTTTATATCTTGTTAAGTTGGTAAACCTGCATCCCTGAGATGGTATAAGAAGGTAACAAATGAGTATAAAAGTTAAGTTATATTTAGTGATTTACATGTCTAAAATTGTCTAATTATTCATAACCCCTTGAAAGTTTACCAAATGTTCAAAAAGTCAGTTTAAGTTGAGTATTTCAAAACTTCTATGATGTTTCACAAACCTTCAAAAGATCTTGGAATATTTTATAACAGTTTCAAATACTTGTAAACCTACACACATCTATCAATAAATAATGTTGAACATGACTTTTTGTAAATCAATAAATAATGAATTTGAATAATTTGTAACTCTTAAATAACTTCCTACATTCTTTTGCAGGCAGAAAAAACATTTCATCCAATTTCATGAAATTTATAATAGGTTTGAATTATTTCAGGCACAACCGTATTTGATGTGTTATATTTTAGCCAGTTGTTGTATGACATAGTGTTGTTGCTTTTTAGAAAATAAACCGTCATAATGAGTTTTTCAAGTTTTTCAACTTCGTAAAGTGTTTTCTTGAAAGGCAGTGGAAGAGTGTAGTTTTGCCCAGAGATGGTGATCTTCAGAACAGAGTGTGTCCACTTCAATTCTTGAACATCTGGTGATCATCTTGCTACAAGAAAGATTCCTGATTCCAGTGCCAAATGTGTTTGATTCTATGCAGGTACCTGCTTACTACTAAGACACCAGGACTAGTTTCAAGCCCCATGGGGCTTTCGGGAGTGACGTGGTGTCACTTAGATAGAATAGGGCCTCAGTAACTCAATGCTTGTCGTACAAGGCGACTAAAATGGGGATCTTTTGCTTTCGCTTTCTTACTATCGATCCTGTGTTGTCGTTTTTCCTGATGTGCCTCTTGCGCATCACATTGCACTATTGCTGAAAAATTGCCCCTTGCAATGTAAAAATCCATTTCACTTACTCAAGTCGTATTTTTCTCTTCATTTTCAATAGGATCTAATGTGACCACAGACAAATTACCTCCTCACACTGTTTTATGAAGCAAGTAAAGAAGATATAAAATCTAGCAACAAGATTCACCCACCATAATGAATGAAATCAGTGGTTCTCTCACTGAGTCGTGTAACAAAATAAGTCAAACTGACATTGGTCTGCCAATCAGAAGCAATCGTTGAAGAATTTGTGCATGTCTGGCCAACTGGTGCTTTTATCTAGTATTGGTCACATTGGCTGCAAAATGCAAACTTCTGATTGGACAACTCCTTTAATGACCCACTTATGAACAAATGTAAGTTGAGTTGTGACCACATCAACTCACTGTCTGGATATCACCACATTGTCACCCACATCAACTCACTGTCTGGATATCACCAAATTGTCGCCCACATCAACTCACTGTCTGGATATTGCCACATTGTCCCCAACATCAACTCACTTTCTGGATATTGCCACATTGTTCCCCACATCAAGTCACTGTCAGGATATCGCCACATTGTCCCCCACATCAACTCGCTGTCGTGATATCACCACATTGTCACCCACACCAAGTCACTGTCGTGATATCACCACATTGTCACCCACACCAAGTCACTGTCAGGATATCGCAACATTGTCCCCCACATCGATTCGCTGTCCAGATATCACCACATTGTCACCCACATCAAGTTGCTGTCGGGATATCACCACATTGTCACCCACATCAAGTCACTGTCGTGATATCACCACATTGTCACCCACACCAAGTCGCTGTCGGGATATCACCACATTGTCCCCCACATCAAGTCACTTTCGGGATATCACCACATTGTCCCCCACATCAAGTCACTGTTGTGATATCACCACATTGTCACCCACACCAAGTCTCTGTCAGGATATAACCACATTGTCACCCACACCAAGTCACTTACATCAACTCACTGCCCAGGAGGTACCAAGTGATAATTGAACCCACAACCCTCCAGGCAGGCAGATTACTGGGCCGACACACTAACTACCGTGCCACTTGTTAATTTTACAATGTAACAAGAAAGAGATGAGCAGCATACAGAAATTTTATTCAGACACAGACCATATTTCACTTCTCTCCGTGTTGCAATCTTCCTTGAAGCAGCAAATAACATAATTTTTTAAAAATAAAACTATCCTCAAAAACTGGAACGTGACCATTCTCTCCACACAAGATTGTCTTCCCGAGACTTCATCATCATCTGAGAGTAAAGGACGCAAAATTAGCATAAATAATCTTAAGATCAAGTATGCTATCATCCAAAACCAACAGTTGCTTGCCCTAATCTTACCTTCAAATTTGTGCTGAACTCTTTTATATACTTTGTTGTTCTCCAGATACATATACCTCTGGAGCAGCACGAATTTGAATTTAAATGTTTATCTTTCATTCTGACTGACTACTGAGAGTGTTTGTAATTGTCACTGGTTGATTGCCACAGTAAACGTTTGTGACGCCACCAATCAATATGCACGATGCAGACACACCTCTCAGTCTTAGTGTCTCCCAGAGAGTGAAGAGAAGGGCAATCGACCGACCACAGGTTTCCGATGATGGTATATCCTGTAATATGGGACATGTCATTTCCTGCATGTGAAGAAAGATACCAAAATCTTGGACCTCTCTGCTATTGCCCAGGATTCTTTTTTACATTTTTCATTCTTCTGACTTGAGCCTTGTATCTCTGATGCCTCACTCGACACCAACTGTAGTGTCCATCCCATCCAAACTTTCTTCATATTGGTTGCGAGATCAGTTTATAGTTTCTGTACCATCTCTTCTCTTCTGTGCAACCATTCTTTGTTTCTCTCTATCCTCTGAGCAACTTGGTTTCTGCCTTGTTTATTTACCGTACGTGTCTCAACATATTGGAATGTTCATCCTGCTAATTCTTAGGATGAACTCGAGCAGGTACATCTGTAAACGCACTTCCTGTTTATTGTTGGTGACGAAGAATCCTGGTACACCCGCTTTCTCCAGCATGACCTGTTGGTCCATGACCTTCTGGTCTAAATTTAAAATGATCATCATCTCTTTCTTCCTCACCTCTTCATCACATCTCTTCGTCATCGTCTGAAAGTATAAAGAGATCACTAAATAGGCAACCACAGTTAGGATCCGGACTCAGATGCCATCCTATCAGGACTCGGACCTTTAGTATAAACTCATGGAAACATATATTAGGATGAGTGAGTGAGTGAGAGTGATTTGGGTCTTACATGCTTTTCGGCAATCTTTCAGACACATCATCATGGTCTCACCAACAACACTTCGGTGTCAGGGCTCCTGTCTCTCAAGACTGAAAGAGAGGTGCCTGGGCGGGACTCAAACCACAACCGCCAAGGCTGGTCGATTGCTGGGCTCACGCGCTAACCCGTGCCCCCTTTATGAGAACAAAGGTACATGTGAGGTGTTATGTTTCACTGACAATGCGTTCTGAACATCTCTCATATTTTAGTCAGTCATGAACCAGATTGAGTTGAAATGATGTTTTACGTTGCAAGGGCAATATTGCAGCTATAACGCAACGTGATGTGTAAAGTGCACGTCAAGTGAAAAGACAGTTCATAAAAGGGATCGATAGAAAGGAAAGTGAAAGCAAAAGATCCCCATTTTAGTTGCCTTATACGACAAGCAGGGTTACTGAGGCCCTATTCTATCTACGTGACACCACGTCACTCCCCGGGAGCCCCACGGGGTATGAACCACATGAACTGTCGGGTGTGTCCTTCAAGTCTCTGGATGACCTCCTGACATCAACAGAGAATGCTTGAGGACATTACATATAACATGGTTTCCAACTAACATTCCTTTATTCCTTTCCATTGATCAGTGTATATAAATGTGACTAAATTGTGAGGCAAGTTAGACATCATGATGTCCTGGATCTTTGCTTGAAGCAGTTTCCCCTAACTGAGCCACGGTCTAACCGATATCACGTCGGTATTGGGGCTCCTAAGCTTCTGTGAATGTTAACTGAATACCCTGGGTATGTAAAGGGTGACATTCTTAGACTTTGAGAATCCTGATGATGCTTTGCATTGCAGGGCCAATATTCCAGCATGAGGAAAGCGTGCACAACGAGGGAAAAAAGATTCATAAAAGACTGCGTGAGTGAAATGGATTTTTACATTGCAGGGGCAATATTTCAGCCATAGCGCAATGTGATGTGTAAGGACAACACGGGATCAATAGTAAGAAAGAGAAAGCAAAAGATCCTCATTTTAGACAGCTCTTATGGCAAGCATGAGGATACTGGGGT
>JAUELE010030412.1:0-16257 GCA_031471655.1 Diodora aspera
ATTTATATATATATATACTGCCGGGCAAAAGAAACGATACCAAATGATTTCAGTTATGTCTTTATGTCATAGTTGATCAAAAGGATGCTTGGATTTCAACGAGTGTAATTTGATTGACATAATGTCGTTGATAAAACTTCCTAATCGCGAAGGGATATCTTTTGCATATCCAACGTAATTGTGATTTTTTTCAGTAGTCTTACAAAATCTTGGTGTCGTTTCTTTTGCCCGGTAGTGTATATTTTGTTACATGAACAGAGGAAATGTGCAGTTGCCTGAAAAGAAGGCTACGTTCGTTGGTTGGATTTATTAATACTCATTGTACGTTTAGGTGTTTTTTCACATTTCTAGTCATTTAAAAAAAAATAAATGTTTTACCATATTTTGTTTCCAGCAAGTCGTTACATAAAACGTCAATAATCAAGCATCGTGTATGTTCAATCATCATTGATATTTCACCTAGCTAACTGCTGCGAAAACCATAACTTTAAAAGTGCCATTTTCACACCTATTCTAATGAGTGATCTTTCAGTAGTTGGGGTGGGTATGTAAAAGATATGTATTCAAAATAGCGTTGTGTCAGCATCACGAAGTCAAATGTTAATCCACGACAGCAGAGACGATCGATGAACCGTGACACAAAGACACATGAACTTGCGAAAGAGAGTGAATAGTCTCTCTATTTCTATCATCTCTTCTGGATGTCAATATTATGTATATAATATTCCTATATCCCTCTCAAAACTCGAGGTAGGTGAGATCAGATTCTCCAAAAAACTGGAGAAAAGATAACATCTTTAAGAACATACAATAACAATGTAATTATTTTGGTCCGGACCCGTATCATTAAACTAAGTGTTGTACATAATACTTCTTATTAGTGAGCTATCAATAAATATGCATATCGACTGTTAATGCAATCATGTACCAAGTGTAAACAGTAATAACAGTTTCGTTTTACATACGTAACTATATTTAACTCATTAACTTACTTATCATATAATACAAAACTCTTTTTACATAAAGAATGACATATAGTGATAACAGTACTTATCAAGAAGCAAACGTCCGAAATCCGTATGATAACATGTTGACGCGCATGTCACATACCAATGTGAAACATGTATAAAGTGGCCATCATAAACAATATGTGCAAATGCTGCATGTGCCAATACATCATGAATTTCAGATTTTGAGGTACATTTCATGTGAAGCATTTTTTTCCTAAAACTCAATAAACTTCAACATTAGATTTTCACCTGACCTTTAAGGTAATTGGTAAATTTTCACGGGTAATTACAATACTACATGAAAAATCTTTTCCGAAAGTGTGCATATGTGGCAATTTACGGCAAACCTTCAAACATCAAAATCGATTATATCAGTTTATGCTCATATCAGGTTTGATCCTTAACTTATTTTGAGCAGTTTATTTCCATCGTGGGGGAAACGGTGAGAAATGTAGGCTTTAATTGTCGAGTTTCTTTCTTCGATCACGAATTTAAATTCCTCATTCCTTCTATTTACGTGGGACTACCGGGAACACTGGGGCTCTCAAGGGTTAAAGGGATTATTTGAATCACATAAATCATAATTAACATGCACAAGGAAAGCACTGAGTTGTACACAAACGCTGTCTTAATCTATACTAAGAATTTACAATATAGAGTGTTCCTCCTCGGATACGGAAACCATACATACCGTACATCCTTAGTTAAACGCCCGAAGTTATCCCAGGAGGCTTTGTGATCAGGCCCCCGTTTTATAAAAGCATCGTATCGTTACGTCCCCCTAAAAAACGCCTTAATTCATGTCTTAACGTTTTTGTACCGCTTTACAAAACCCTCCTAAATTTATATATACGTGTTAATTACGGCCAAAACTTACGACATCCTAAACTTCGTCATATCTTTACGATGTCCTAAAGTTACGAGGATTTCATAAAATGGGGGCCTTGCGTTTAATTAAGGCAAGCGCTTATTTCAGGCAGGCGTTTAATTTTGCCGTGAGATATTTGAAACACGTTTTGGGGTGTACACGTCGTCGGTATAAATTTTAGTTGTGATCAGTTTTGCTTTTTAACCCCGGCGCTTACTCAAGTTAGATGTCTATGTGGAAGCTGATTGAACAGCCAGGTGTTTATTCAAGGCAGGCGTTTAATTTAGACAGGAGTTTAACTAAGGATGTTCGGTATGCACTGCTCCATAACTATAATTGTTCCCCGTACCTGTATTGTTAGTTCTATTTACAATGTTCCTCTTGCCTTCACTGTGCATTCTATGAATGATTTGTGAAAGTCGTTTTGAGAGGTATCAGTTTAGCTTAAAGGGGCACTCCATCATAAATATTTTATGCTTCAAGGAAAAACTTCAGGAAAATTCGATAGTGTTAGGTTTCCTAACTCATACATCACAAACATCCTCTGATCAAGATCTCTAAATACAATTATTAGCAAAAGATGATTACTTTATTCGCGCACATTAAAACCTTATACATTCAGATAATCCATCGGTTCAAGTTCGCAAGCTACATAATTCTATATTTCATCTTGATCGAAGTCTTAAAAGGCCAACTAAAAAATTCAATACCCTCTATACACATTTCTCGTTTATGAACAAATAAATTGTCCCTATCACATTAATATAGATAATCTGGGCCCTCCGTTCTGTAAAATACTTTAATAAACTTTATTGGTGTTTGCCGTTTTGACACGGAGATGGCCTCTATGACCTCTAGGCCGGAAACCCTTTATTATTTTCGCCTCACAAAATATTTTAACAAGCTGTAAGTGAAAAGTGTAATGTTTGTTAATGATAGGAATATTACTGATCAACATTGCAACAAAGAACAATGACTGTGTTGGAAGTGTTGATGTGCCCTTATACACACTTTCCCAGCTAGCTGGAAAATATTAAGCCCGACAGCACAAACCTGTTCTACTTGAACGAGACGTTAATACCTAGGACAGTTATTGTTCAAGGATTCATATCCCGTCTGTGTGTAAATATAACTAACTGTCTTCTCTGATTGCAAATTTATTGAGATGCTACGACAAACCATAACTCCTAAAGTCAACTGTTTTAAACATGGCCACCAGGTCACGTGATTGACAGGTGCCATGGCAGTTCCAGACTCGCTAAACATCTGGTATTAGATCGTACTTTACAGCTTTGGTGGTTCCAAAATATTTGTATTTGGCTCTTTTATCAGTTTAAGAAAATCGGTTTAGCAAAGTACAGAGACACCTCTGGAGATTATGTAAAGGTTTTCACAAAGTAAGACTGATTATATTATTAGCACATTTAAAAATATCTTTAGGTAGGTGGGTAGGGTAAGTAGATAGGTAGGATGGTAGGTATGAATGTATACCGACGTAAAAAAGAATGCATACAGAGAAAATATATCACTACCTTTACCAAGTCCTATTTTGGGGTGTCTCTATTCATAAAAAAAAATCCTACTTTCATGGAGTTTCATTTAGTGTTCATTTTGTAAAAACAACTCTCCCTCTTCAATTAATATCTTTGAAAATCGTCAACATTGGTTGTTTTTATCAACCATCTCTGAAAGTTGTGGCATACTTTCTTTTGGACGTCAGCATATGTATTCTTAGTCTTGTCCTGTGCTTGTGAATCTTTTTTAAATAGACTCATGAGTCAGTTTACCTCCAGTTAAGTGAATCTGAGCAAACTATACTGACGTGAAAAAAAAACGATATCAAGAGTTTTAAGAGACTACTGAATAAATTCTCAAATGCGTTGGATATAAAAGAGCTACTAGTATCCCTTCAAGATTAGGAAGTTTTATCAATGATGCGATACCAATAACATTACAATCATTGAAATCCAAGCATCATTTTGATCAACTATGACATACAGGCATAAGGGAAAATAACTGACATCATTTGGTATCGTTTCTTTTGCACGTCAGTATATAAGACACATGAAATTATTTTTCATAGACTATTTTTTTAGTCTGTTATGTGCATATATGCACAGGCGTAGGAAGATAGGCAGAGCAAGTAAGTAAGTAAGAAAGCCGCAGATTATTATAAATACATATAATCTACTCAAAAGAAGTTAAGGGTCAAACACAGTGATAACATTACTCTATTACGAGAAGCAGTGCATCCGAAATCGACATGATGACATGTTGGCACACATGTCAAATGCCACTGTGTGCATGTTTAATATAACAATCATGAACAACACGTGTAAATGCTGCATGCACCAATGCATCATGAATTTCAGATTTTGAGGAACATGTCACGTGAAGTATTTTTTTTAAATCGTTAACCGTTAGCATTAAATTCCACCTGTCCTTTAAGATAATTAGTAAATTTTCAGTAGAAACATTAATGCATGAAAGCACCCTTTCTAAAAATATGCTCATATGACTAGATCCAGCAAACCTTCGAAAAGCAAACTCGATTGTATCAGTTCATGCTTATATCAGGTTTGATCCTTAGCGTCTTTTGAGCAATGTACTGTAATATATATATTACATAATATGAGCACAACTAATTTCCAGCAGATGTGTGGGTGCTTTTTCGCATTAGGATCTATATTCTTCAATGTGGGTGTGTAAGGATGTGTACATAGGTATATGTACTACATTATCTAATGTTGCCGATAGCCAGAATACTAAACGAAATTAGAACTCACATTTACCAAGGTGAAGAACCGACTGGTAGTAAACCTGTCGTCGTATATAAGTACATGTATATGGTCCTTATTCTACCAGATTAAAATATGGCGTTACCAATTCGTTCTGAAGTGTAATAAGACGACTAAAACCTCCATGAGATGTGGTAAAGAGTCTAATGACCAGGCAATATCTAAATGATCACATGTCATTGTCCGAAGTATAAAATCCTTAAAGATATGTGAGCTTCAGATGACCTTGATGATGGTGTTAATGAGAGCAGAAATCAAAATACTCATTAAATGTTCAATCGACGGTAAAACAAATTGATGGAATTCTTTGCCTTTCTTTAACATTATTCTTTCAAGAAACACATATGAAGACATCATTTTCAAACAGAAAGATTCCATGTGACTGAAGACACCCAGTATACATTTTGTGTTTCAATTCAAGTTTTGTGTTAAAATGGTCTCTTTTGGAACAAGTTTTAGTGACCATTGGTTATCATTGACGATTGTGTGTATACTTTGTCGCCACTCTATATTTTACCTATCTTTTACTCATTGAATTAATTTAATCTACAGCAACATATTTATAACTCGAACGAACATGCATTATTTTGACCAAACAGATATTTTTTAAATATCTGACAATATTGTAACTTACATTAAGTATTGAATACACCCGCATCTGCACAATATATTATATTGATACCATGTGACGTTTTAAATGCAAAGGGGGGTGTTGGTGGGGGCCGGACCCCCCCCCCCCCCCCCGCCGCCACACACACACACAATCTGACAAGCATTAACTAAAAGTTTGTGAATTTCTCAACTTGATGTATATTTTCTGTGACGTTTCACAGACCTTATCAAGTAAGTGTAGAAATCAGCCAGACCGCAGAACATACTACATTACATGTATTACATTGCTCTCTAAATTGCCAGAGTATGGCTCTCGGACTCTCATTACCATTTACGCCTCTCCAACCCCTACCTAAAACCTTACGCCTCCACCCAATCACAAATCATGTATTCGCTCCTTCCCTGACTGTCGGGAAGCGAAATTCGTGATTCGTAACTAAGAAACATATATCCCTTTGCAGACGTGGAGTTAGTTTTCTAAGTGCAAGCGTAAGGTTGGCAACTGTCAAATGTATTAAAGCATTTAGTATCAAATATGTTAGCTACACATTCATTATAAGAAATTATCGCACGGTTATCATCGCAATTTAATTGAAATTGCAAATAAAAAATAATATTTTGATTGTGTCAATACATATCCACTGACAGTCAGTCACCCAATACCTTTTCGAAAGGTATTTTAACTAAAGACTTGAATCAGGTTAGAGAGTGATTTGCGAAAAATTCAGAAAGCATCTCATTGTATATAATAAATTCAAAATAAAATATATACAAAAATGAACATTATCTTACATAATAATAACTGATTTATGTGAGCTGATTATATTGTTTGTTGATCTGAAAATCAAGTACCGTCCTTGGAACACCAAGTAGTGGATAACACTGGAAACGTCAATACAAAAGCGAATACTGTTTGAGAATCACTCTCGAAATATCGACCATGATCTTTTAGTATAAAAACAATGAAGGCCAGATTGCAATATACAACAATTTTAGAATTCTACAGAAATACGACAAGACTATCTGTGAGAGGCACCGCCAAACATGAAATTTCAGTAACTCTGTACTTGTTACTAAGGCAAATAAATTGGGAATCTCTTGGTTTCATTTACATGTCCTTCTGACATCTACCTTTTCTTTCGTGAGAGTCTTGAACATCATGTGACTGATTGACGCAAAATAGGGACGTAATTATAGTTTATAATGTGTGAATGTTGGATGGAACTTAGTCCATATAGTAAACTGAACACAAGTATCAAACAATCAATTATTACAGCTCATTATTTTGTACAAAACGCGCCCCAGAAAAACGATTAAGAGTATCATATTTTATGCCAATTTCATTATTTTAGAAAAGTGTTATCGAATTTGTTGCCATTGTGAATTGTTTCATGATAGAATTAACTGCATGTTAGAGATAAATAAAATACCTATTTCATCATGGTTAACAAGAACACAAAAAACATGACAGAGGAAATAAGAGGTTTCATTAGTATAGCGACGTCCAAAATAAACGATACAGAGAAACTGATTACATATACAACCTTTACCTATCCCTGTGTTTGTGTAACTGTTCGTGAAAAGATGTTTTTATTTTCGTAGAGTTTCATTTGGTTGACATCGTGCTGATACAACACTCTCTGGAATAAATATCTCTGAAAATGTATCTGAAAATAGCCAACATTTGCAGTTTTGTCTCCATTTGTCTTGGTACAGTTTCTTTTGGAGGTCAGTATATAATAACAGTTCATTACAAGAACCCCTAATTCGCGCTACTGCAGGATGTGAGCATGCAGAGTTTACAATTATTGCCCAGAATTTTACACGTTACAAAACCATCTAAACTCTCTAAGGAACATATACGTCAACCGTTAGGAAGTTAATATTCATAAATCAACAACTTCCATCGGGTACCCATTTGCAGCTTTTTGAGTAAAGTCACTTGCCTAAGGCGGACACCACTGCCATTGTCAGTATCTCAGTAAAAGCCAGAGTGAACCCTTAGGTATTTTTAAATCGATTGCAATATATTTTTTTTTCAGTAGAAATATACAGTACATATAGTGTCTGACTTAGTAGTTATGAAGCTGGAATGAGAGACACAGGTATTCTGTTGGACTTGACGCAAGTGAGCTCATATGACATGTTTACTTTTCTTGTCCTACGTAACTGCTTTTCAATAATGTTTAGAGATCAGGGGGAGGGGAAAGAGTTATGCGTGTCTCTTCTGAAGGCTGCGTTCCACATGGGCTCGAGAGTGACCGTGCGGTGTCACAGCCGCATACAAAATCGCAATTGTCACAAGAGGCCAAACCGCAGATGTCCAAACACACACATACTGCAAGTGTCCCCCTCCTGTAACCCCCTCCCTCCTTACACGGCTGTCCGTGTTTGTCAGTTCCTCTAGTACGTGGTTCGGCCCCGCCACAAAGTGTCTTCAAGAACAACGTCGCGTGCATGCTGTTTTCACTGCAAGACGTCAAGTACAAATGGTCCTATTTCCGCTGTGTCGTGTTTACCACTATTCGCTGGTAATTGCATTAGCTAGCGTCATAATGTGTTTTGCTCGCTACCCTTAAACCCAGAGGAAGCTCTCAGCCCGAGCTGGACTCCGTGTTTAGTTAATGTCTTCTTCTGATTGCAGATCGTGCTCACTCCCCCGTCCTCGCATCCACCCGAGCTCGTTTAAGACCATCAATGATCACTTCTAATTAACAGAGACCGCTTGCAAAGAAATCAACACAAAACTAAACCTGCCAATTATTGGAATTAAGAATATTAGCATTATTAACGAGTGTAGAATCTCGGAAATGAGGCGGGAGAAGAAAGAAAAGACTGTCAATAGAGCAACGTACATGATTCAGCTGGTGATTGACAAGGGCTGGGAGTTTCCACACCAAATGGATCAAAATTTCTTGAGGATCTTTTTGTGGTCTCCTTGAGTCAATAAACAGGGTTGCGCCTGCCCTCTGTAACGCCAGCCTATCGCGAGCGTAGAGACGCTTGTTTAGATACTTGACTATTTACTTTCTTCAGCCAATCCGGACGGACTATTCTAATTCTACACACTCAAATAATCAGATGGCGGGTATTGTTATAATCTGGGAAGGACGATCAACATTCCTACTTGGAGACAATCTAGCTGTTACGGGGGAAATCATCGCCTGTGAATTCAGCTTGACTTAGTTTTGATAGCAGACTTTTTACACGACCTCCGCACAGAATGGACGGAAGGAAATCTTTCAGTATAGACGCACTGTTATCTAAGACAATTCCGGGGAAGACGACGAGCCCCGTGCCTGCCTCACCCCCATGCAGCTCCCCCCGTCCCTCGTCCTCAGGGTCAAGTCACATGGGGACCCCAGACTCAAGCCTCTCACCCCCCGGGACAGGACACTCCCCAAACGGCAGTTTCGTCCCTCGACCAGGACTTTTAAACCTGCAGCACCCGTCAATGATCCAGCCTGCCAGTATCGGACTACCGGGTATGTTTCCGGGCCACCCTATATACGCGCACCCAGGACAGACCCCCGGGCACTTTGCCCTGCCCATGCTGGCGGGCAGCGCCTTCCACACCCCAGCGGAACAAGCCTTCAAGCTTGCCCAGCTTCAAGGCATCAACTACGCCGAGTGGCTGGCACGATCTGGAATGTACATGCCAAGAGTTGTAGATTATCCCGGAGCATGTGAGTACATCCAAATGAAATTATTTCTATCCTAAAAATATTAACCATCACTTATGTTCTTTTTCACATTTCAAAGTGTAATCCTTAAACCATAATTGAAACATCTAAAATTAATTATTCACGTAGACATGTCTTGACAAAATTTACCTTCTCAAACAATTTCCGGCGCTAAATAGTTGTAAATGATATTTTATCGTGTTTGTTTGCTGTTCTAACTGTTCACCCAATTACATCTAGCAGCAATCTCCAAATCCGTATTATTATCGGGCACAACTGCCTGGGTAGTTACGCAATCTTATTTTGTATATCGCATTTGGATAGCAACGTTTCGATTGTTCAAAATGCAAATAATGATTTTATTACATTTTTTTCGTTTCAGTAAAATATAGGATAAATGTCATTTTTTGAAAAAGATTAATTTCAATAAGATAATACACGTCCATACTGTTAAAGGACTTCCCTATAATCTCTCGCATTATAAAATGGCACAATATAAAATTAATCTTCACTAGGGTCTCAATTTTGATACTCCGAAAATAATTAAAACTATTATACTTGCAATGTCATATTCATGTCACACACAGTTTTTAATTATTTTTTTTTTATCTTTCTGACTTCAACACGGAAAAGTACTTAATTTAAATCTAACACATTGTTAACTGAATGAAATTACCTCCATGTGACGGTGCTTGTATTTAGAAAAAAATTATTCCAGCCGTATGTGGAAAGGTTCATGCTCTTGTTTTACTCCATTTTGAAGTAAATAAATTACTTTGCAATATCAAATATCACATTTTGTTGAGAAAACAATTAATTAAATATTTTAATACGATTGAAAAACATTTATTTGCTGCAAGTATTCAGCAGCGTAGAAGTACGGATCTTAAATGAGTATTTATCATAACCAAGAAATGGGTTTTTTTAAATTCACTTAAACTCCGCATATTAATACCATATTTAATACCAAGTATTTACAAATATTATAACTGATATATAACAGACATATAACAAGTTCATATGTTTCTCAACTCGATTTAACGTCTATTCTCATTTCTCAAAATTGTCATTTTTCAACTCCAGAGCACTGATTACCGAAACACAGAGTTATTTGCATTATCAACTGTAACAAAATGTGTAGATTTTTAACAATTAATTATAAATAATTAAAATAAGCAATAACAAATGTATCTTTTATCTGATAGAAATTTAAAGTCATATTCTGAAGTTTAGAAGAAACTGAGCAATATTACAAGTACAATGAAAATTTGACAAACTGCTTTTCTCGACCCATGTTTTACACAATTTACTTATCAGAAACAGTTGTAAGGATAAGTGCTTTTGTTTAACAATGGATTGTTCTTACGTCTTGTGTCAGAATACAGCACTGATGTAGAAACGAGTGGGACAGGTAAATATTACCTACAATAACCACACATATACCAGCGTTGACACGTGGGATTTCACACTGACCCGAGTGATATAAAATATTATTGATGTGTCAGAATTACACAGTGATCATAAAACGATTTACCAGTCAAGTTGTTATACCCGGAGCATAGGGGTTTCAAGTGTAATATTACATACTATATACTTTATGACTTCTTCAGATAGGTCTGAAGCACTCTGTTGATATTGTGTAAATATGTAAGTTGAGTTGGTATGACATTGTGGGAACATAGCTCAGAAAGCTTCTGCATTGTTCTGCATTTATCAAAATTATTTCTATTTCAATACATAATTTTAGTTTTTCAAATTCGTGCTTGTAAATATTTATTTACATCAGAATAAAAAATAGAGAAAAAAAATCATATCCAAATTCAATCATTTTATCTTAGGAAATATATCATTACGTTGTTCAATTTAATAATCATTAATGGATACGATCTGCTGAAGTGTTCCAGCATTGATGATTTAATCTAAAAAAGAATCTGGAAAAATAGAAAAATATTTTGTCTCAATTCTCATAGTTCAGATCCAATTAATAATACATTAATCAACATTGTAACATGACTTTGCTGACTGTTTACGTGACATCTTTATGTACGTGACATGTGTGTGTTCGTGACATGACTGCGCCTTGCATCTTCATCAGGGCAAGTGAATTAAATCCTATGACTTCATCTGAACAAGTCAGTTACATCCAAACCTACCTTTGTAATATATCACCCAAGTCATTCTGGAATAAGAGTAAATTTAATGAACCAATATTGTGAGGTTTATTGTAGTCCAAGAGTGACCTGTTCATACAGGTCTATCTCACTTTACTTCATGTACCACACCATATCTATAGTTATCGGTCATGTATACACACTCATAATTTTATCCTTAAAATACATAGAATTACTAGTTCTTAAACGTTGTTGCAAGGTTCAGCTTTATCACATTCAGACGTAATCAGATGAGGGAACTGTTATCGACTGTTAATTAGGCCTGACATGTATCCTGATTCTTGACAAAACTGAAGGTGGTTGTATGTTAATCTGTCTGTCTGGCGGGAGTCTACGAACAGAAGCAGGGGGCTCTGCTCACTTTTGTGTTGAACTCAATCGATATGTCTCCCCTCCTCCTCACGTACAAACAGTGTGATTGATACACAACCAGCTGAATCTGTTTACAAATGCATAATTAATAGTCAGATTTATAGTCATAGAAAAATGAATTAGTCAGTTAGGCTGGGATGAGTATTATAATAACTGATATATGTTTTATTATAAAATATATAAACAAGCAGCACGTTCTCTGAAACGTCACATGCTAATTTGCAATAAAAGCAGTTTTCACTTTGATGAAAGTTGTAGCTTGCTTGTAACATTTTTGAAAGGAGGCAGGGGAATATTAAAACTTGTTGTAGCTGAAAAGATAAAATGGCAATAAGAGTGTTATTATGGTGATCGTTAAATTCTACTTCATATCATAAAGTTACATACATCTTGTTTTGATTCTTACCATTCGTGAACTTAATGTGAATTGTAACTTATGAATAGAGAAGTAAATATATAATACACTGTTATAACTTGGATATGGTATACACCATGTCAGTTTTCAGTTAGATTAAATCAACAATTGTAAAAGTGAATTCATTAGAAACGTAATGATATTTGTATAACATGACCCTGGAATATGTTCTAATATTCCAATCAGTATTCGTTAAATATACTGACGCCCAAAAGAAACTATACCACGATTTTAAGAGACGACTGAATGAAAACTAACATATGTTGGTTATGCGAAAGATATCAGTTCAAGATGAGGTTGTTTAATTTTGATGGCAGTTGTATTTATTATACTTAATGACACACGGAACCTCCTGGGTTAACTGTGATGGTAATGAATACAGGTTTGGAAAAGAGTTGAGGTGATATTGCATTGTTTCTTTTGGACACCAGCATAGTAAATTAGAATGTATTTCATCAAATGTATGGATAAATGGCTGCTACGGAATTGTAAGATTTCTATAATAGACTGTTGGCAGGTAAACGTGGGATATTATCAACCTAGCTGTTGCGTGTTATACTGCTTGAATGTTATTTCTAAAGTCAACTTGTTAAGTGAGAAATTGGATGAAAAAAATGAAGGTTAAAAGTAAATTCCCTGCATTAATGGAATCTGACTTATGATAATATAACGGTGACTTAGGATTGCAGGGAACTTCACAATTGTAAAGCCGTGTTCAGATAGCGGTGTTCCAATAGCTGATACAAGGCTAGATAGGAGACAGGAGTATGTCTGTATACAAATACTATCACAATAATTACTCCTTAGATAAACATCTAACACCTCCCTTAAGCAACACTGTAATTCTCATTGAGAAGTTTAAGAAACGAATTTTAATTCCTCGTGACATAGGAAAGGACTGACAACAACCTCTGTGGGCTCGTGATAAATTGTTGACCTAAGTTAAGAAAATCAATTTCGATTCATAGAATTTTGATCAAGATCTAATTTGTCGCGCCATGTTATCGCACACTTGTCGTCTACCTGTCGAGTTGAGTTGAAGGAAGGTTAACTGGGTAGAACACCTGAACTTACAACAGGTAAATATCCTGTTAATTGCAATCCTTTCAGGTGAGACACTTACGCGGAGATTTAAAATTCACTTTAAATATTTAACATTGTTTTATTTGCGATTAAGTTTCCTTGCAATGTTGCTAGTGTTCGGGATTCGAACCCGCGTCTTAAGTGTCAGGTACCGATCGCAAGCTCGAAACCTTTAAATTTTCACTGAATAGTTCACAACTTTAAACATAAATGTTATGCTTAAGTTTTAAAAACTTGCGCTGTACTCGTTACAACAGCGGTAATTATCGAAACACTGAAAACATCTCGTTTGGGTAGTTCATTGATGTTTATGTGTGCGTGTAAGGTGTGTATACAATACATTAAAAGTAACAAAATGGTTTCAAGACGCAGATATTTCAGGTTGAAGATGGTATTTCACCTGGTCGTTCAGTCAGTAATATATAATACAGTACAGTTGATATGTCTCCGTGGGTGTAAAGAGAAATACAGGACACTGATGAGACAAACACAAGTTCGTCAAATCTGAATTTAATCTGATATTAATTTGAACTTTCAAAACAATAATTGTACCTGTATAGAAAAAAACATTCAGCAGTTATAGACAAATGCGGTCTTTCTTACATTTCTTTTTAACTAGAATCATTTATTTGATAACAAGGTTGTCTTCACACGTTATATGTCAACGTTTACACTGGTATATGAAAGCACCTCCGTGTATGAATCAACCAAACTTTATTTAAACAAACAAACTGGGTATAGATTCACATACAGGGTTATGTTTGCTGTGACTATGTGGACTCTGTGTCACTTACGGATTAATTAATTTTCTTAAATAGGACGTTAAATCAGACAGTAATACCTGCTTCTTATAAAAGTTTGACTGACATAGAAATATGTTTGGAGATTATTATCTCTTCACTGTTTCAAGTGGGAACATTCAAATACATAGATGCAATGGAAATTATGCAAATATTCAATTAACGGCCCTCCGAATGTATTGGGTCAGTAAAAACGTGAGCCATAGGGTTCGCGTTGTGACTTTTATAAACTCGTTAAGTGTTGAGGAGGATCTGTAAGGTTTATGTTCGACCTAGATTAGTTTACAAATACACATTAAAAAATATCAATATTTTTACCAAAGTGTTACGAAACTGTTACGAAAGTTATACTGTAATAGATTGTAGTTATAATAGGATAGAAAGATATGGCGTAATTAATGTTAAATGAGATATTCAAAACCTGTTGTTTCTAATTTTTCAGTTTGTTATATACGTACGTTCAATACCACGATACAAATGAAACAATTATTGGATCTCATTTCCAACTCCATGGGTCATTGTGTCACTGTTCATCACACGTCTCTGCTGTCATGGATTGTCACTTGGTTCCGTCATACTACAACGACGCTCTCTTGAATACATGCCTATTGCATATGTAACATACGTTTCTTTTCTTTGGTCGTATTTCAATAGTTTCTTTTGGACACGAGTTCAACATGTTAATGGTTTCAGCCCTTAAGACCAGTGTATTTAAACTGCTCGCTTTTTTAACATCCAATCTGTCAGCTGTTTAAGTATCTGAGTTTATTGAATCACTGCAATCTAAAAATACAACATTCATGATAACGGGATTTTAAATTTTTCTAAATAATCAAAGCGTTTTACCTGCATCAGACACGTGGACAAGCAAGTTGGCGGATAAGCTTATTCTGATAGTGACTAAACCAAGATTTTACATTTGGCAGTTAACTTACTTAGAGGAACTTTAATAATGCGTTATTAGTGAGAATGTATAACTTTATCCGAATTAAACGAATTTGTAAAATATACAGAACTAATGATGCCAGTATAAATTAGTATTACTACTAGATAATGGACAGCCCGCTGTACTGCATTTTATGACACACTGATGTGTGCGTGCGTATGCGGATTCTATGTACAAAATCATGCAGACCCGCAGTAAAAATAAGAAGTGTATTAGCATACTCGGTTGAACGGATTAAACGGATTAAACCCCATATATAAAGGGGTAATAATAATAATAATTATTATTATTATTATTATTATTATTATTATTATTATCATTACTGCTAATACTACTGCTACTGCTACTACTAATCCTGCTACTACCGTATTATTATTATTATTATTATTATCCTGACGGTACGGTACTGAACACCACCACTTTTATCATCACCTGTGCAGTCAAACAATATCGCCAGCTATCAACAGGTGGAACTTCACACCTGTGTTATCGACAAGCCAGGTACTAACGTTGGAGCTCATAAAGCAATTATCCGACAACTAATCCCGACTGAGCTTGTATTAAGATAATAATGTTCTCGAGACGTACACAAATTCTTGTTATGTCAGAAAAGACCTGTTCTATCTCTGGGTACTTGGGGGGCAAATCTCCTTAGAATCGTCCTATCTAAGTAAGATAACGATTTAATTCCTTGTTAAAACTATCAATGGTGTAGAGGGACTTGTCGCTGGCCTTTGAGCCGAATATTCCAATGTAGTTCTGTTACCAACTTCCGAGAATGGTTGTAATTGTATAAACAAGCCAATTATAACACAAGAACAGGCGAAGGGGTGAAAATCAAGCATTAGGTTGCTATGGCAACAATATGAATATAGTCAATATATTTGCCTTTATGATATTTTTGCGCGAGCGGTCGGGCGTTATCGGTAAGATTCGGCAGGCGGTACCTTTGATGTTGGCGATGAAGTTGTCGAGATTATTAGCAAGGGAGAGATAGGCATGTGCTTTACATTAGCAGCGTGAAATACGTGCCATAAGCGACATCTAGTGGACAAATTATTAACAACTATGACATTAATATGGGTGAAGTATTTACGGGGGCTGCGCGTTATACTGTTAAAGGGGAGGCAGGTTAATTATGCAAACCAATTTACCCCTTAAACAGATGGTGAAGTTTGGAGTTTTAAATCAGTTTTATTGACGGTTTAGAAAAAAATACCAGCTTGGTGAAGACGCATGCGCAAAGATTAGAATCTCGTCTCGCTTTACTAAATTGAATTTTAAAGCTGTAGTTTATTCGGTATTAATACTACTAAGTGTTCCTCAAAGGGACAGGTCTCATATTTTTTTTGGGGGGGGGGTAAAAAATTATAATAACTAAAATTAGGGGCCATTAAAACGTGACACAGGTTTCGTTATAGGGGTCTTGAAAAAAGGACAGGTGTCGTGAGCGGTCATGAAAAAATAACAGAAAATGTGGTGGGTTATCAAAATTTGTA
>JAUELE010030523.1:1011-14194 GCA_031471655.1 Diodora aspera
CTGCGCATACTATTGCACATATACTGTCTCTTAATTTGAGACAAAAATGGTCCTGTATCAGGATGTGAAGAATAAGAAATGTCAGAATTCAATTCATATGTATGATCTATAAGCTCTGTCAGCTGAACACACTATGTCTATGCATACTTGTATTATTGTCATGCCTTTGGGAAAATAGAGAAGTTAAAAAAAAAACTTATATGAGGTAACTACCACAACATAAGTTTAAGATAATTGAAATATTGCACGCGTATGTGCAACTCAAGGCAGGCCACCCAAAACGTTAATTATTATTTGACATCCTGCTATCATATTATTTTTACGACATGTAACGGCGTTACAAGCCAAATAAGCATCTCTCCTGCTCTAATATTTCAATCAAGAAGAAGCATTAATAACTGTGTCACGTCCAAGAAGCATAGCTCATGCGTCGTGGCAGAATGAATGAGTCGAGCCAAATTAGGACATTATTTAAGCAGCTGGCGTGAGCACACACAGCCAAGAGTCTCCACTTCATTGTCGCTACTGAAATTTTACGCCAAGGTCAAACCTAGGAAATGGACATTATCAAACAGGTCATGCTTTCCTGACAACTCAATGGTCTGCTTCCTTATATCTTGTCAGGCCACACATGTATACATTCAGAGCCAGGCGTTGTTTCAACACTCTGTTTCCGGTTAGAACAATGGCAGCTGCGCCATCGCTTTAATGTCTCAATAGACGACTCTTAATATTATGCATATGCGTCTATAGCCTTGGTTCCGTTGTTTCGTCAAAGATTATGCAACAAGAAAAGTAGATACCCCCTGACTGGGTTGTTGTTTTAAGAAATGTTAGGAAAAATGTTGCACCCACTCCCGCAACCCCCTACACACCATAATGCTGTTGAAATGATTATTAGGTAACTAGTCTTTTGTGACACACTAAGGGTGTTATTCAAATGTTCACACACACACACATACACACACACACACCCTCCCTCACACACACACACACACACACACATAATAATATATGCAAATGATGCAAAAGGCACATCTACAACCCTTACAGATCACTGGCATTAAGTTTCTTTAGATTCCGACAATTAATGATGGTGTTATCGGTGGGACAAAAACACAGTCTCATTTGGTAAATTTGCATAAATTATGCAAATGATGCAAAAGGCTCGTCTACATCCCATACAGATCACATGTTTAAAGTTACATCCGATTCCGGACAATTAATTATGGTGTTATGGGTAGAACAAAAACTAAGTCCAATGATTAGGGAAAAAACATGCATAAATGATGCAAATGATGACACCGATAAATGATGCAAAGGGCACATCTACACCTCCTGCAAATTGCACGTGCAAAGTTTCATAAGATTCTTACAATAAATGAAGGTGCTATGAGCGAAACAAAAACAAAGTCCAATGATTAGACAAAACGTGCATAAATTATGCAAATGACCATACATATACGAAAATGATGCTAAAGGCACATCAACACCTCTTATTCATTGCATGTGTAAAGTTTAATAAGATTCCAACAATTAGTGAAGGTGCTATGAGTGGAACAAAAACTAAGTCCTAAGATTAGAAAAACGTGCATAGATTACGCAAATGACCACACAGATATGCAAATGAGCAAAATTCACATCTACACCTCCTACTCATTGCATGTGTACAGTTTCATAGCATTCCGACGATTAGTAAAGGTGCTATGAGTGGAACAAAATGTGCGGGACGGGCACGCTGAGCGCTATATACCCCCGACTACGTTGTAGCGGGGGGGGGGGGGATAAAAAGTCTATTATGCACAACCTTTGACATACCAACGAAAATGAGGTTATAGGCACATATGCGTAAATATTTCGAGTGGTCTATTGGGAACAATTTGATTTAATGCAAATAGTGCCACTTTAATTATAAAAGTAACCGATTTCTAAGATTGATCTTAACTAAGATCGTTTTGTGAAACAGGCTCCTGGAGTGAAACGAGGGGTTATAAGGAAGCCATAACTAAAGAGAGACACTGAGAAGAAAAACAAACAGTCTAAAAGGGGAAATAGGGTCATACGAATGACTGGCGCAGTACTTTCGCAACAAGAACAACTGTAGAAACCGTCATTGCTAAATAGGTACCACCAGTAAAACACACACCAAGGAATTAATCATGACAGCGTCTTTTTACCGACGGGCCATGAATCTAATCTGACCCCCAATTCATCACCAGCGGAGTAGTTTCACCATCGATTTGTCGCATACGGCTAATTCAATTTGAGCGGCATTTACGAGCTGTCCGTAAACATTGGAACACAAGACGTGCTTGGATGAATTTGTAACCGAACTGCTAATAAAACACGGGGCACCCTACGTTGTTCTCCATTAGAGCCGACAAGTCAAGGCATTGTAAAGAAAAGAGAGCATGACAGTTCCTGTGATTGACATTGCAAGTTGGTGACGACTAAATAATGAATTAATTTTTCTTACCGATTAGCAATTATATTTTTTAATTTTCATTTTAATTTGTGATCGACGTGTCGGTGCAGATTCTTTCACTTTCTCATGTCTTGTTCCCAAAAAGTTGCCAATCAAAATGGATTTACTGTTATTTTATACAGAATACACAGACGACAAAATGGAATCGTGAGAATACATTGCAGTAAAAACGTACTGAGAGAAATGTGTTTCCAGTGCAACAGACAAATAAAGTTGAACCTCTTCGCAGTGTGTAGCGTTCTATATGTTCATTAACTGAAAACAATACAAGTGGCTAGCAGTGTATAAGAAATCCAGTGTTCGCGCTGTTCCATTAATAGTGCAGTCGAAAGTACATGTAGTTCAAAACTGTAAGTCTTAGATATCTCTGCTTTACATATGTCAGTGCACTTGTAGTTGAGATACGAGGGGCATTCAAAAAGTTCTAAGCCTCACCCAAAAATGTAAGTAGTAACCAGAACTTTTTGATGTGACTGCATACTACCACCACTTATACGCCTAAACATAAGATTTCAATTGTTTTTCTTGAGTTAATTGCAATTGAGACCTTCTGAAAGTCAACTGGTGCAAGCTACATGTACTTCTAAAAATGAAGAAAAAATAAATTAGCCCACATCTTAATGGTAGAATAAGAAGGGGAGTTTTCAACAAGTGTCTTGACCACGTCTTCGTGGATTTCCTTTGAGGTGAGACGTATCTTTTGCAAATACTTAATCACTGCGCGAATTTAATTTTTCTTCATTTTCTAGTTACTGCTTAAAACTTAGAACCCTTTGATTGCCCGTCGTATATGGTAGCATTTAAATCAGCGAACGTACCAGCGATCATAGATGTATGCCTACATGTTTTGTCTTATTCTACCAAGGCTAAGCTCGTGTCGGGTATGTTCGTCCATTTCTCACCTGGGTTTCCTGTACACCATTCCATACTTCTGACAGGCCAGTCCTACCGTTGGTGTGTAGATGATAGGCATCATCTGTTCCACATACGTCGTGATGACCTTGTAGAACAGTTTCTCGTTTCTGTCCTGAAGGGCCATGAGGTAGATGTAGCGGTCAAGGTCATCGTTCCACCTGTGGAAGTTCTGCATCACTTGGAACACCTGAGATTCCTGATCCAACAGCACTGGCGGCAAAAGTCCATGAAGTCCAAGTAGTTGCCTCTCCTTCAGTGTGAACGCCAGGTCCTGAAATGCAATTAGAAACCTATGGTTGATTTTGTCGATTTGTTTTAGAGGTAACTGATTTCCTTGTAATAACCCTCTGCAAAGGACTAGGTTATTATAAACTTTATAGTAACCTATAATGCAAGATCGCGGGTTATTATAAACTTTATAGTAACCTACCGGTTTCAAAGTCTGATAAAACACTAATCCTGGGGTCTTACTTTCGTTACAGCTTTCTTCCCTCGAATGTTACTATCCCAAGTTTAAAAAAACTCGCCTTCGGTCTTACTTCTCCTCAACTTTCTTCCCTCGAGATTTACTATCCAAAGCCATAACCTTGGACTCGTGTTTTATCCTATACAAAGGATATATCAGAAAGAAACAACATACCCATGGGTTGACACCAGTGCGCATTGATTCCAACCATAAAAATGAGTCATTCAAGGGCTTCGCATGGGTTTCACCGAACCCCTTGGTAACCTTTAACTAACTCGGTGTTCAACAACCAACAAGCAGTCGATGTGTGCACTATCAACCTCGGCATGACATGTCGTCAACAGAAAACTAACAAGGTCCAAGCGCACTTTTGAAAGTTTTAACCAAAAAAAGCGATTGAAAAATCAAAATTGCATAGCCGCTTATAGACCTTTGTGGAAGTGGCCTCGACCTAAATAGGTACATTGTACAGGCAGGCTCAAGTGCTTGATAAAACATTGCTAGATTTGAGACGATTTAGGGGAACAAGAATACATTTAAGAGACATGTCAGATAGACCTTTTTGGTGCACAGAACCCCTTCATAAATACTTTGAATCCCACCACTGGCTAATAGTATTACATACAAAAACAATCCTTCGCGTTACGACAACTACATATAAACATACATGTTTACGATATATTTTATCTTTGATATTGTATCCGATGCAGAACAACAAAACGAAACTGGACATTAATACGCACTGCTTCTAATAAATTACTGTTATCACTTTATTTGACACTAAACTTCTTTTGAGTAGTATCTATATGAGGCTGCAATGTAATATGTCAAACAGGGCTGTACAAGTTTGTGCCAATATAGATAAACGTTTCAAATTCCCTTTATTAATAATATATATGCGGTGACCTTTCGTACATATAGTTGTATTTCCTGAATCGTTTATGCAAGTGGAGATACGTGAATTCAATAGTGATTCGGTCAGCTCATTTAAATACAGGACACGATCCTTGTAAGCATAAACAATCATGTTGCTGTTGTTCAAGTTGATCACATATAGCCCCAACCAACCAACCAAATAGCTGTACAAACAATTATAGTTATACAAGACACAAACCCATCTCATCCGAGTCGTGACATTATCGTACACGCATTTCACTTTGTGGTTTGTCCTTCATCCTTCTGAAGATGCGAGACCAATACGACCTTTCGTCGGAAGGCCGACGCTCTACCGATTGAGCTACCCTGCCGTCGTACCTATTCAAAGAAGGGTCATGTGGGGGTGGGGGGATGCTTTGGATATGGAGCTCAAGGTTCGTGGTTCTCAGCCTTGGGGCCCTATAGCGGCAGTTAATCAACCACTGGCTTTAATCAACTTATTTTGCAAAGAGTCACTCACCCAGAGGTTGTCTGACAAGGACGTTTATTTGGTAGCATAAGCCTTTGGTAAGGACAATATGAAGTATCGGATATTGTTTCCTTTGAAGGTTGACAAAATTGTTTTTGTCTGTCATTTCAGGAGTATGTGTAAATTATGCAGGCACATTCCGCTGCAGTTGCCCAGCTGGTTGGACAGGTCAAACCTGTGGGCAGAATATTGATGAATGTGAAGCAAGTCCATGTCAACACGGAGGCCGATGCATAGATCTCATGAACAACTTCATCTGCGACTGCAGTGACACTGGTTTCAAAGGGGAAACATGTCAGACTAATGTTGATGACTGTGTTGGTCACTTTTGTCAAAATGGTGGAAAATGCGTGGATGAAGTGAACCAATACAGATGTAACTGCTCGAGAACAGGCTACATAGGAACTTTCTGCGAGAACAAGTTTCAACCTTGTGAAATAAACCCTTGTAAAAACAATGGAACATGCTTGCCATTAGC
This sequence comes from Diodora aspera, assembly GCA_031471655.1. Taxonomy (NCBI): domain Eukaryota; kingdom Metazoa; phylum Mollusca; class Gastropoda; order Lepetellida; family Fissurellidae; genus Diodora; species Diodora aspera. Next base: position 6,761 of record JAUELE010030523.1, read on the forward strand.
TCAGACATTTAAATGCAGCTGCAGGGGAACTGGATTCATTGGAACTACTTGCGAAGCGGATGAAGACGAGTGTGTTACAGGGTTGCATCAGTGTAGGGAAGGATCTACTTGTGTCAATTTTCTTGGATCATATAACTGCAGCTGCCACTCCAGCAAAACTGGTAAATATATTGTCTTGGATTAACCACTTAGTGACGGTAAATATTTTCGACAAAAGTGCCAAATGACGGGAAAGTATGTGGAAAGATCCCCTCTCTAAATATGTCCTCTAAAAATAATATTAAATTTTGTCATAAATAAAGTGCCTGGGGCAAAAAACGAAAAAGTGGGAAAATGCGTGCGATATGACGGGTCCCGGGTCGCTGCACAGTTCCGTGATATTAGAAGTCGGTGCCCGACGTCGGGACCCACAATATTGCGGGCATTTTTACGTTTTTATGAAGACACTTCACAAAATGTTTAAAAAATATTATGTTTTATATTTTCTTCTATTTTACATATTTACAGTTTGGGTAGGGATGCTAACTAACAATTATCAGTTAGGGATAAAACTCGGGACCCTATGCTTCACAGCGTAGCACCTTTATCCACTCGGCCACCTGCTGCTCTTGTCATCTTGTACATCACATTGCATTATGGCTGAAACATTATACATTTGGACTTAACTTTCAGGGAGATTCTGTGAGAAGACAGTGGCGCTGCCTATAAATGCAGCTGATCCTGGCAATGCTGGTGTTCTTGCTGCCTGCATCATCATTGCCCTTCTTCTGGTGGTTGCGGCCGTTCTGTACGGCGCGTGGTATGTCCGGCACACCCGCAAGATGCAAGGTCGATACAAGCCAGCCAAGGTCGAGCAACGAACCAGTGGCGAAATACCAATGGAAAAGATGATTGATCCTATAAATGGAGAGAGGCTAATTTAATTAGTAACATATGACAAAATTCAGTACGGTCACATTACATTATGTGATGAAATACCATCAGAAAAATACTGTTGCTGTTGGAGATAAACTTATTCTATTTCATAATTCCTGTGTAGATGAATGCAAATACAGTGGACTCGGTATAAACCGGCACCATGTGGGACTCTAGAGTGCCAGTTTCTAGAAAGACTGAGTGACAATGGTGACTGTGACATTTTGCCGAATGAACAAGATCATTTAACAAGAATATATTTTTAAGTTGTGACACTTTTAAAACACCAATTGTTATGGAGTCATTCTCGTTATCACTAATGAGTTGTGTATCTAACAATTGGACACAGCAACTAATGAATACACGTTGTCTCAAATTCTTAGGTCTCCGAGTACAGTAAATCAGTTTGCTTAAATTACAAAGATTATGATAATGGTCACTACCAGTCATTCGATGAGGCCGGTTTCTACAGAATATTTTTCATTTGAAAATGACATTTGGGACTAAAAGTGTATGCCAGAATCTGGAATGGACAGAGGGCGAATTGTCCAGAGTATTTTACATGATTTGATCCAGAAATCACCGGGACCAAACTTTTATGCCGGTTTTGTCAGAATGCCGGATTACTCAGAGTTCGGTTTGTACAGAGTCCACTGTACCAAGTATCATCATGCCATTCCATTAATTCCATCTGAATAAACTTCTGTGATTGAAACTCTTGGAGCTGATTTATAGTTATTGGAGTGAATACCTTTGAAAGTGTTTTTGTGCTGCAAGAACTGTCACCTAAACAACAACTTGACACTCAAGAATTCACTACTGTAAAAATCAAAGTAACTGATTATGAGTAACTTCTACTCAGAAGTACAAAACCACCATCTCTGCTTTTCTGGGCAAAATCTCACTTTTGTCATGTTACAATATTTGGATTGCAACTTATTTGAGCATAAGTTTAATTGCTTGAAGTGTCTTGGCTTATTAATTTTGTTAGTATTCTTGTGTCTGTGCATCTTTAGTAAGCTTGCAGATCCAAGAAATTGACAGATAAAACAACTGTTTATTGTTTGAAAGGAGGTATGTTAATTTTGTGTATATATTCACCTATTTGAGCATTCATAGTGCTAGTTACACAAATTTAGTTGTATATGTAATTACTTATTTGAACATTTATCAATGAATTCTTCCATTATCGTTCATATTCTCTCAGTATTAACGAAAGATTCTGTGGCATACATTTGTTCTGTAAATCGTTCCATGAATTCATGTTTGCATTCAGAGGAGATCCATTGTGTGTTTGCACTATAGGATTGAGGAAACATTGTGCCAAATATAAGTTCTTCCTCATGACATGGTCTGGTTTAGGGAGTACAGTAGCAGAAGTGGAGGTGGATTTTGCCAGTGGGGAGGGAAGGAGGGCCTTACTTTCCCAGTTTTGCTTGCATTGGAGGCGTGAAAGCTGTAACAATGGGTTTGAAGGCCTCCGTAAGAAAATTTTGGTAACAAAGACACAATTTTGTGCATTCTCTTGTATATTTAACTAAAAATGCTATTTATGGGCCTCTGTGAAAGAGAAGCTCAAGCAATTGGAACACCTTCATGCCTTTCTGTAACCGTAAAATACATCTGTACCCAATGCATGGCTGCCATGTGAAAAATATTCCTGAAATTGCGTATTACAAACGTCTGGACATGCTGAAAGTTTCAAAACTAAGAAAAATAGCTCCCACAAATTTAACACCATTTCTTTTGAATTCCACATAAATCATCTTTAAATTGATGTTTGCTAATGCAAAACTGAATCCACTAATGTTTGTAAATGAAAATATTAACTGAAATATGCTGTCAGCGCTGTTGATTAATGAAAGTAGTTTGACTAGGTTTCCCCACTGAGACTGAGCCTAGTTTTCGTAATGGTAGCCTAGCATAGAGGTACAATCGTCACGGAGGCTTGATGCAGTGAAGTAATCGTGGTTTCAAGCTGTCAACCTCGGCAAAGGGGATCCCCCTCCCCCCCCCCCCTGGATCTGCCACTTAGTAGTATAAAATCAACTGAAAATACTCATTAGAGGGAGTTTCATGTGTCTTCCTGAGATTGATTATTTATTTATTTATCTTTTTAATTTTTGTATTATTTTATTATTTTATTTTATTTTATTTTATTTTTCTTCTTTATCTCCTGCCACCAAGTAGGAGGGACATAGAGGAATGGGGTCTGTCTGTCCATCCGTCCATCCTATCCTCAAACAGGACGTATCAGGAGTTCTGAAGGTGGAAGGGCCAAATTTTGCACCACATGATTGGATTCAGGCTTTCACTATGGAAGCTTCGCTGATTGGTCAAAACGCCCGCCACGAGACGATCGTGATTCCAGGGTATACGATGGACGTTGGTGGGGTCATTATGCCTTGGATTTTGAGGATGCAAACCATAGGTGTGGCGGGGATAGATCTCAATCTACATATGATAGCTTTTTTTATCATTTATTTCTTCATTCATTCAATATCTATCCAATAATCCATGTTTATTTATTTTCAACAAAACTTGTTTATGTTTATGTTATATCAATAAATATTCCGTCATATTACTACCATTAATTTTCCACACATCTACTTCCATTACATCCATGTCCTTTGTACTCATTTTCTTGTATATTTAAATTTATATATTATGCCATCACCATCCATCAAAATATTTCATTTTGTTACTGATAACTTATCACATATTGTTCGGCTTTTGGTAAAATGGCACTTGTTGAAGTTTATATCGTGCCTGTTCTAAAACCCAAGGTGATAGATGATATCTAGTTATTGTTAACAGAAACTACTGCTCAAAACCACAATGTATGGAACAGTGGTATATTTTTTATATTTAAACCATTTCACACATTTACACACATGCGTCAGTGTTGTGCTTAGATTCCAAATGTTGCTATGTGTTACGTCTTGAAACATGTGAAAAAAATTTAAATTATTTAATCTGTTGAAATATTTATGTATTTATGAACCAAGAAAAAGAGTTCGGCAATAAAGCTTTCTCACAATGTACATATATCTTTTCCAAACCAAGTCAGTATTGCTAGTTTGTGTGTTTTCAATTTGATTTATATTGTCTTTCAAAGATAAAAGCATTTGAAGAATATAGGGTAAAACTTCTAAAATTTCAAACTTCTAAAATTTCAAAGGTGTTATTTCTGTCAAGATAATCAATTTATTTTACCTCTAAAAATTCAAATATTTTCAAAAATCTGAAAACCTAATTTCTAAGAACTTCAATTTTTAACGAAAACCAAAAACCGAATTTCTAAAAATGGCGATTGTTACCTTCAGCAGTTTGTAAAATTTCGAATTTTCCACTTACATTTTAGGGGCAATTTCTAAAATTTCAAATTCTAACTTTTTCAAAGGTCACTAATTTCCAAAAATTCAAACACGTCCAAAAGTAATTATTTTTTTTCCTTTGAAATTTTATAAGTTTTACCGTAATTAGATTGCCTAGTTAGTGTCAATTAAACAAGCACGAGACAATAGAGACAATAATTACCTACTATGAAAACATTGGTGATAATAGCAATCTCGAATTATTTAAATTGCAATCGTCCAAATTCACAAAAGTTCAAACTTCGATGACTGATTACTTGAAACATGTGTAATTGTTCATTTGTCTTGTTATTAGCACACATATTTGTTAATAAAGATCGAGTCTACGTATGTCTTTGGTTTGTCATGTGCTGCATAATCGAAGGGAAGTAACTCTTCCAGTTGGTATCTGGTTGCAGATATCTGAAAATTTGTTTACCTGGACATATTGAGAAACCACGCAATAGTCGGTATAAGGGGGGCACTACTGTATGGGGTAAAAGTTTTCATGTTGGCACTATTTTCTGTATGGTAGAGGGCACGAGAAAACATTGTGGTCGCAAACAAATCTATTATTGCCCTTATAATTGCCCATATAATGATAATTTATTTAATAGGGTGTTATCAAACCTTTGTTGCCATATTTTATGAACTATCTTTTCCTTCAGTGTGCGCTTTGCACATCGTGTTATGTTATTGCTGAAATATTGCCCTTGCAGCGTAAAACCTCTCAAATCAACTCTTCTCACTCAGTATGCATATGCTATGGCTGAAATATTGCTGTGCGGAGTACTCAATCAACTTGGTTCATGTGTTTCAGGGTACCGTCATATATCTCTACGGACAGAAGGAAACTTTCCTCTCTCCTTGCCAACAGTCTTCTGCAGGATCATTCTCAAAACATACGTCCCTGAAGGTTATGGGGGTAAGACCCAGGAATAAGTCAGGAAGATTAACGATAATATTTTAAAAAATGTTTCTCAAGTACATGTACCGGTACTGGCAAATCACTTAGAATACTGTGCATCAGACGTCAGTAGTGTGAATTTTAAAAATATTTGATTTAATTTCTTGTGTTGTGTCAAGTAGCCTACTTTCTGTTATCCGATCACCTACACTTATTGTAACTCTGGATAAATGAGTTATTGCTGATGAAACTTCTAACACTGCTTGCTACACTTGCAAATGTTCTTTATACAAAGCTTGGTGTTGCATATTCAGTGTGTGGAGTATATTGTCAACCTTATTTTATCAGCTTTTTGCTGATTGTGGAATAAAAACAAAGTTTGTTCCTTCTCGTTACCTTTTTGCTTAATACATTTTTTTCAAAGTCCACCCTCACTTTTTGGAAGAAAGTACTTTAGAAACATTTTTTTTTATATGGCCTAACAGGGCAAGGGATCTGTGTTGAAGTATTTATGATAGCTGCTGATTGGAATTTGTATTATGATGAAGGGAAAGGCGTACGTATTAAAAATATCCCTTTTTTGTTTCCAAAACTTCACACACATACATTGGGCCATTCGAATCCCACCCAAGTACCTCTGTCAGCCCAAGGGGCACCGGATGGCAATCTGTCAGCCTTGGCGGTTGTGGTTTGAGTCCCACCCTGGGCACCTCTCTTTCAGCCCGGAGAGACTGGAGCCCTGACACCAATGTGGTGTTGGTGAGACCGTGGTGATGTGGCTGAAAGATTTGCGAAAACCACGTAAAACCCCAAATCACTCACTCTCATTCAGCCCAGAGATTGAACCTTGATACTGACATGATGTAAGTGACACCATGGTGATAGTGATGAAAAAGCTGAAACCCACATAAAATATCAAACACCCACTCCTTCCTTTTGCTTGTCATGTATCTTGAAGGATGGTTATGACAATATGAAATGTCAACTCGACAGTTTAAATCTTGCAAAACTTCATATAATGATCTGTTCATTATGACTGACCCCATGGGGTTCCTGGGGGTGTCACTCTAACACCAGAAAGAATAGGATCCCAGTATCCTCATGCTTGCCGTAAGAGCCGTCTGATATGAGGATCTTTTACTCTTTCTTTCTTACTCTAGACCCTGTGTTGTCCCTTTTCCTGATGTGCCTCTTGCACATCTCATTGCGCTATAGCTGAAATATTGCCCCTTGCAATGTAAAAATTCATTTCACTCACTCACTCATTATGACTGACATCCTTCTATTTCAGTGTTCGTGGATGCACTGTCCGACCCGTTGGCTTATCAGTCCCTGGCAGAAAAGCGGGAACAACAGATGAGAGACATGGGCATTGATGAAAAAGACATCAGCGATGTTCCTGTCGTCCGAAAATCCGAAACATCGTCCAAACCAAACAACAAGCCTCCTGCTCAGTCGAAACCTTCAAATGGACAGATACAGTCCAACTCCACGGACAAGAATCAACAGAACACAACAAAGAAAGAAGACAAGAAGGGTGAGTAAATATAAGTTACTGTTGTATTCCCATAATTCCACATGACATTTTGTCTGTCTTTGAACCCTGGGTTTCCTGTGTCTTTAGCACTTCAACCCGATCTCGGAAGGGGGAACCCTTGAAAAAGTGCTTTTAAAAAAAATAACGAAAATAAAATCACATGTAATAGAGACAAGCTTTTTGGCCGAGAGGTTGTTTAGCTAGCAGGTTGTAAACAGCAAGACTTACCAGGTGGTAAACCGGCATCTGGGGTATCTGTACTTGCTGGTTGTGGCCTGAATAGAGACCGTTGAGGTTCATTGGTTAAACTCATAAGGAGCAGATCTGAGCTGTGATGCATAGAAGTTATTTCAGGAGAGTATCGGTCCACTTCAGAAGTCCTAAGTTTAACATTGTGAAGCTTCCAGGCCTTCAAGGGTTTGTCCTGCCACAAACTGAGACACTAGCAGTGTCAGTGGTGTCACCTTGGGCTATTGGCCTTAAGCTTGCTCGAAGTTACTTCAGTCCATTCAGCTGAAATAAGGTACATGGTCAGAAAGTGATGGTAATATGAAAGTATCTTCTATCTCGTAACAGGCAGATTGGGTTGTATACTCCCTGGGGAGTTGATTGTACCGATGACCGTGAGCATGCACTTAGTGCTTGGATGTTAGTGCAGTATAAGTAGCCATTAGTAGTGGTATTTTATTAAATCTTGAGAGTCTTCTCTGGAGTAGCCA
>JAUELE010030634.1:3046-16256 GCA_031471655.1 Diodora aspera
GGATCCAAAGGAGCCCCCCCCCCCCCCCCCCACCCCCTTTTTTAATTGAACATCATTAAGCGGACTGTCGCTCCCTGCATCCGAACCTCACCCTAAGAACTCAAAAACTTGGAAATCCAGTCTACGACCATGAAACCAGAGTGTGCGTGAGTGATTTTGGATTTAATGTGGTTTTCGGTAATCCTTCAGCTATATCTACAACATGTCAGGGGCTAATCTCCGGGCTGAAAGAGAGGTAGCCGAGCGGGATTCGAACCACAATCACCAAGGCTGGCAGATTACTGGTCCAACATGCAAACCATTGTACAGAGTTCCAGATAAGTTGCATATTTGCGTAAAATACGCAATAAAAACGCAAGCAAAATTGAAACGTAGCGTACAAAAATCCAGTCAAATTTACCAAAACCCAATTTATTTGAAAACCTTTGCGTGAAGTACTCAATACATCAACCCCGCAATGCGTACAATCCGAAAGCAAAACTGTCTAGAATTAGTACTAACTCGTACTTGTAGTTCCAAAAATAACTTTTGAGTGAACTCTCTGCAGCGTAAACCACCAGTAAGTGTAAGCGATGTTTGGTTCTGTGAGCAAAAAGTTCCGGGGGGAACCCAAATACATAAGGAAATTGAGATCGTGATCCAGGGTAGGAATACTTTTCCTAGGAAAATGGTTCCAGAGGAATCAAATCCCAGGGAAAACACGTTCTGGAGGAACCAAATCCCAGGGGTAACAAATAAACTGTTACAAGACCCATCAGTCTTTAGGGTCTATAATAATTTCCTCTTTTGCTCTACATTGGTTTAGACAAAGCTCGTTTACTTTTCTAATAAATATAGTCTGAAATACCCAATACAGACGAATCAGTGGAAGTAAATACCCAATAGACCAAATCCATTAGAGTAAACAAATAGCTGATTACCCACTTAAAACTTCAAATAAACAATAGCTCTGAATATGGCGAGTAAAAGACCTAAAAATCAAAAATTAAATTATCTGGAGCTCTGCACTGTATCAGTCCACATTCCCCCCTCCCCCTCCCCCTCCCCCATCCCCATCCCCATCCCCATCAAAACAGAAAACAATTCCAGGGTCACACCCTTTTCATATTGCTGGATCCGCCCCAAGATAAGACTAACACAAAATCAACAATTCAAAAATGCAAAAACACTTTTATGTCCTTCAGATTAAACAAAAATTGTGGAGATATTAAAACTGATGATCATAATTTAATAATAAAAATTATTATAATATTATGTTAATGAATTTTAAAATACTGGAAAAACGTCTGAATTATTTACATCAATGACAAAGAAAACAAGAAAAATATAAAGTTGTAACAGCAATTTAAAATGTAAATACTTGTACATTATTTCATGTGGTAACAACATCTTCTTAAAGAGTAAGGTTGAGTTACATCAGCTCTAAGAATGGACAGTTTAAAACTGATACTGCAAAATCGTTGTTCGCTCTTAAAACCAAGTAGGAGAATAATCAAAATGTTTAATGTTAAAATTAACAAATTTGGAAGACCCTACATGACATACTGTCTACAGAGAATTTGACTTCAACAACAGATTGGTTTTCATGACATTCAGAAACATGTCTTGAGAAGCCTTAAGATATAAAATTTCATTTCGGTTTGTAATTAACAGCAAAAGTAGGTAAGTTGGTTTTAAATTTATGTCATTTTTGTTTGACTTTAAAATATGTTCAAAACCAAGTTTGGTGAACACTCCTTTTAGTGTGCAGCACCAATGCTTTGGAACAACTTTTCATTGTTCCTTAAGGGTGCATAAAGCCTCGAGGCATTCCTAAAAGCACTAAAGACATATCTGTTTTGTGAAACCTATAACAAAACTGATATTTAAGAGTCTGTGAGCAGCCTGGAACTCGGCGCTGTACAAATATATTATTATCCTGTAATCCATCAATCCACTGGAAATTTATGTACATATTTCAGGAATACATACCTCGTATTTCAATAGTTTTGACACTTTTAAAATCTTTTAGAACTACCCTACATCAGACATAGCCTCCCTAAACGTTTTTGGCTATATTAACGACAAATCCCCCCCCCCCCCTTAATGTGAAATGGGTTCAGATTGATCCGTTTTGCATCTTGATTTGTCAAAATTTTCCGTAGGACCATGCCCAAACCCCCTCGAACAGTATACCTATCATGAACTATGTTGTGCCCCCCCCCCTTTACACAAATCCTGGATCCACCCCTGAACATTAATTGAACTTATCAAGCTCTACTCGTGCAAAGCCCCAACCACCATGCTGCTATAAGAACCTCGCTCAGTGGGCCTTTAGAATTTACACTTTACGATTAGGGTTAGTTTGATGTGTTTCTCCCACAAAAACCAATCCCCATGGAAATACTCTCTCTTTTATTTTGTTACATGTCATTGTTAAATTTGGTGGGCCTTTGGAGGTAATTCCCTTGTGTGTTGGGTCGGGATCAGAGACTGAGATGGAGAGCATGTACAAAAAGGTCAAGGTCGCAATGGGCAGACTAGTCTGTCGGGAAACGGAGGTATGTTTCATTTGGCTTAAATATACACATTTGTACAAGAAATAATCAAAGTGTACAAAATTTCATACAAAACAGATACAGTATGTACAATCTTTAATGTGATTTTGTGTTTGATCAGTCGTTCAGCAATCTTTCAGCTTTGTCACCTGTCAACGGGTCTAAAACAAACTTCACAAACGTTAGCAGACTCAGACTGGACTTGAACTCATACACACTCATTTCGCTAAGGGAGCATGTGATCATTTGATTGTTATGGGGTTGGGATGGAAGATTTTTTAAATTAAATAGTTTCAGACATTTTTAAAGACATTAATTAGATTGCATTGGTGAAAAGTAAACAATAAAATAGATTGTAATTTTTTCAGTTTATAATTATGAAATATAACATGAACATTTTTCAAACACTTACCGTAAGTTAACGTAAAAAATCACCCTTTTAACTATATTTTATATTCCTGTAATTACATTCAAAAATGAAACGTATTCCCCATGAATAATAAAAAATAAATACATGTAGTTTATCTACAATTATCTAAGAAAAATAGATTGTCTCATGTCACGATATAAAAAATAGTTTGTAAGAGAAAAATTGCCCACTACCCCTCCCATAAAAATCAAATGGTCACTCTATAATCACCGCCCAAAATTTTACAAAAGTATACATTTGTATATCAGATACCTGTTTTATGTCAATGAGATCACGAATGAAAAATGAAATGGAATGGACTTGTGTAAATTTATAAAAATCAGTTGCTGTATTTGGTTTGTACATCTCTACCATATCTGTGGGCACTGATCCAAGCAGAGTGGTCTCCCTTATCTGGCAAAATATAATATTGCTAAATGAATATTAATAAGCTCCAGAACTCGGAAGCCTGGAAATCTCTTCCACACAAATCTGCCCCCTCTCCTCCCCTGCCGTACAGTGCTCGCATTCAGGAGGCTTTGCCAACTGCCCCCCCCTTATATTCCCTGCTTTGTGATATTTGCACACATTGGAATGACACTTCATACAAAACTGCATTTAACGACCTATTTGAACAGAACATTAAATCCATGAATGGATTTACCTCATTAAATATACCATATTTCCTGTTATAAGAGCCTGGGAGCTTATTTTTTCAGCTCTACGCAAGACTCGGCGCTTATTAGAAGCCAGGCGTTTAATAGCAGCCCGTTCCTCAATATTTGGATCAGCTTTCATGACTGCACAATGCGCATGATCAAAGAAAAGCTATGATGATTCGTCTATTTATACAGAGAGAAATTATTGTAATTAGGCAACCAGCCGCTAATCAGAGGCCCGGTGCTTACATTAATAGAAGCTCCAATCCTGGTGCTTATTAGATGTCCGCGCTTGTGAGAGGTCCAGGTTACTAGAGAAAATACAGTAAATCTGGCACTCAAGAAGTAACCGACAGCAATGCGTCCACTATCTTCGCTAGCCAAGGGTTTTATGATCCGCTAACATACTTCTCAGGAACCCTTGGCTTACAAGGCCTGCAAAGAGCCAGTCAACATTGATTAGAGAGTTGCAGTGTGTGCTGCATCCAATAAAATTACGCGACTCATTTCACAACCTTAAACTTTGAAAGTAAACAGACCGGTTCTGGTTTGGCATCGTTTGGCATGAATTCAGGGCTGTATCACTTTTTTTATCCATCATGGAGCCATTACCACCAAATAAATGTGAAATTTGTGCTTTAAATTTACAAAAAAAGCACTGTAGAATTGTCCACTCCAAAGGCTTCCTTTATGGCTTCTTCGTAGTCTGCCATGTTCACATGCTTTATTGTTGACGTCGCACCCATAGAATGTATAAAAGCCGTTATTTGATTGGCTACTTCAACTCCCGGATTACTATTCTTCTTTGACCTAGAAACAGAGGGCGCCAGTGTTGACCGGGTGTATGCAGACTTGTACGCCAAGGGTTCCTGAGAACTATTCTAACGGATCACGAAACCCTTGGCTAGCGAAGATGCTGTGAAGTACACCACCAGAATTCTTTTCTCGCAAAGTGGTTGTAGACGCGATTGTGATCTCAAAGGTTCTGTATTGCATCTATTTCCTAATCTCTTTGGACACTTCCCTAAAAATCACCGTTTGCCAAAAATAATGGTGGTGGCAGGGGGTGGGGGTGGGAATTGTTTTCGATCCACACTTGACGATATAACCATGGTGATGGCTCCTTTTCCGAGCTAAACGATGCAATCGGATGAACCGCGGGATTCGAACCTTTGACGTGATTAATTTTTAAGCCGTTGCGACGCTGTTCTGCAACCCGGGTAAAAAAATGAGTGACTGAGTTGGGTTTTACGTGGTTTTCGGCAATGGTTTGGCAACATCATCACGGACTCGACAGCATCACGTCTCTCCGGGTTAAAAGAGAAGTGGCCGGGCGGGACTCAAACCACCGGGAAGAAGAAGAAGAAGAAAACACACATTTAAACGTTTGCCAAGTTCATAATATTCCTCTATATATATTTATGACTCAGATGGATTTGATGAAGGAAATTTATTCACAGATGAGTAATAATATTTACTCACATTCTCATTTTATCGAACAAAGTTACGGCAAGCAAACAGCCGACGAGTCTTAACAATCGCTAAAATCAATATAATTCAGCTAGCACAATTCTTGGCATGGCCACACCTTGTTACAAAACATTTGTTTCTCTCTATAGTCAAGAAACATCTTTGGGATGTTTGCACATACTTGTTGACATTCTGAAATGCATTGTGTTATTCGTATCATTCATATGTTCAAAACGTCCGAATGAAAATACCCACGGTTCGAGAGTATGGCAAAGAACAAAAATCAAACACATCCGTTGCTTGTGTATCCAAGCAAACACAGTTGGCATGACAACCAACCATTCTCTCGAGAATATCGTGAAAGTTTAATGCATGATAAGCAAGGAACCAGATCCAAAGTATCGGAATGAAAGCGAGATCTTCGTGCAAAACGGGTATTCGTTGTCTAGGTGACATTGGGAATCAATTTTGAAAATATGCAACATCATGGTGCTTGACAGCGCGGTATCTTTCCTAAGAGTTCATAATTATGTACCTCAAATGAGGAATTTCAAAGCTTTATTTAAATAATGTAACAGAGCAAATGTTTATTAAACATTATATAAAGGTGGTACATATTGTATGCCATTTGGTAGTGGCATAATTCTTATAACCGTTTCATGATACAGTTTCAATGTGTTTTAAGTTTCGAAGTGTTTTAAGAAAAAAACAAGGGTTCGGTAACCGTTTTATGGGAAGAATTCCGTGTATGTTTCGTTTCACAAGTCGCGTTTAGTTATGGTTTCATGGACTTGTCACACATAATATTTGTCGATTCTTTTAAAAACAGCAGTAGATAAAGAACGGGGGGGGGGGGCTTACTTCTGAAGAAGTTTGAACTGAGAAGGGGCTAAATTCTGAAGAGGGTCGTCAAGCTGTGGCATTTTCAGATATCAGTATTGCATAGTATTTTGTGCATTCTGTTTTTGCACTACACTTACTAGACAAGTCTTTTTAAATGTCATGAATCATATTACAATTGAGCTTCTCTTTAAGGATGAACTGTTGTTTAAGGTATGATAAAGCATGGGAAAGGTACAATTGGTACAAACTCCACATCACGAAGGGGCGTACTCAAAGTGCTGCACAGTATAACCCTGGTCCTTCGAACAATGTACAATCAAGAGCATATCTCAATTCCCCAGGGAGTATACAACCCAAGCTGCCTGTTAGGCGCCAGAAGGTTAACTTTTACAACTACCAATACTTTCCGACCAGGTACCCAATATTAGCTGGGTAGACTGAGGCAATTTACGAGTAAAGCCACTGGCCCAAGGTGACACCACTGACATTGCAGATTTCATCATGCTCATAAAACAAAAATAAAAGACAGACAGATAGATAGACGAAAAAGAAGACAGTTGCGATGAAGACGATAGTATTGACGAAGACGATGAGCAAGACGATAGCATCCATGATGATGATGAAAAATATGAACGTGCAGGAATGTTGCCCCTTTATCGTATTGTCCAAAAACGAGACCGTTAAAATCAATTCTAATTTTGAATATAGGTTGTTTACTATTAATGCAGAATGACATAGCAAAATATATTCACCATTTTGCTTTTCAGTGACAGAATAGTGACTGTAGCCATTAGACCATGACCAAATCTGGAAGATCAACGTTTGAGTCACCATCTAAACTTGACTTAGCACGGTCACGATTCCGAAGAACATTCGTTACCTTGACGCAATGATTAGAATACCTGTTCAGCGCCATGTTACCACATACATGATCCCCTTAATGTATGGAAGATCAATGAGCCACGACGTCATCTTATTGGATTATCACCCGTCTTACAAAAGGGGAGTGTCACATGACACGGGTATATAAACTGTGCCCCACCCGCCTGGACCAGCCATCTTGGATTGTTTCTGACCTGATCGAGTCTCGAGTACAGGTATGTTTGCTTTGCTTACAGGCCTAGAGTATTGTTGTCAATGGTTTGCCTTGTTCCCTACTTTAAGGTTGATCGAACATTTGAGGTTGATTGAGAACCTTTGCAGGGTTTCGGGGGGGGGGGATCTGCATAAAAGAATAATAGGACCTCAGCACCCTCATGCTTCTTCTGATTTATGTAATGTAATTTTAATGCGTTCTTGGAAACACGGTGTATTCTGCACATTGACCTGAATTTCTATTTTTATTAAATTTGTTTAATCGTTTTAGATTCACGAATGGTTACAGCAATCTTTTAGCCATAACATATGAGAACGATGTAATTTCTTCTCTGATCTGGAGGCTCAATGTCGATGGACTACTCCTCTGAAATATCTGATGAACTATTGTTGACCCGGCCCGGCCCAACAGGGGTGGGGTGGGGTGGGGTGGGGAGCCTCCGGGTACACGCCCTCCTCTCTTTTAGTTCCCTCTTTCGATTTGTTTTGCCATGTTAGCATTGAGTCAATGTTAACACTCAAATGTTTTGAAAAAGAGTGAAATGGGCCAAGATTACACCATTTAGCAAATTGATTTTTTTTACAATTTTCCCCTGGGAGAATGCCCCAGAGAATGAAATTTCATGAAACATGTTATGGGCGCCCCGCCCACCACTTCAGACAGATCCGGGATCAGCGCCTGTTACTCTCTCTTTGCCACGATATTTATTTATGTTCATCATATGCAGTTTCATAACGAGAAGTTATGAATGTATCCTAAGCTTTAGTAACAGTTACCACGATATTTTAAATAAGAATTGACGATTGATTATGTTTTCAACTATTAATTTAATTATTTATTTCGGATGATTCGAGACTTACAATTTTGTACTTCTAAGAAAGCAATACCTAGACTTGGTTATCATCACTAAGAATATGTTAATTAGTTTGTTGGATATTTCATTCAGTTTAACTTTTTATCCTTATTCTCCATTTCAATGGCAGATAGTACATTAATTTATTTATTTCTTTCTTTCTTTCTTTATTTATTCTGTGGATTTTGGATGCACTGCTTCTTGTAAAAAAAAGTGTTGTCACTATGTTTGACCCTAAACTTCTTTTGAATAGTATATTATAGACTTCCTCAAGTACACACTATGTAACAAAGGCAATTATGGTGTTCAATACACTCTTATGTCACAGTATCATTTATTTGTTTCTTTGTTTGTTTACTCATTCATTCATTCATTCATCCATGGTCCTTATCATTGAAAATGAATATATTACTGAATTGCGTAGTTTTAACAGCTACATGAAATGGGAAGGTAGGCGGAAGAGAGAACAGATACAATGATATTTACCTCTTCCTTTCAAACTGTCATATATATGTAGCTTCAATTTCAGTTATTTTAATTCAGGTCCATCAAAATGTTGCCCAAGATAGTATTTTTGGTTGCCCTCCTTCCACTGGCAATGCCATGGCCATCGGAGATGGAAGGTGATGACAAGAAGATGTTGATGGAGATGTTCATGAAGATGCATGAGAAGAAAGAGGACAATGGAAAGGAGAAAATGATGGAGTTCATGAAGGCCATGATGGAGAAGAAGGGAACGCACTACCCAGGAGATGCTGATGGCTGCAAGGACGGGGAAGAAGACAAGATGAAGGACTGGATGAAGGAGATGGAGGAGAAAGAAAAGGCAAAGAAGCTGATGAAGGACATGTACGAGTTCAAGAAGTACATGGAGGAGAAGAAGTCGATGGAAGAGAAGTATGCCCAAGAACAGAAGCAGAAGATGATGGAGATGTTCCTGAAACACAAGCAGATGAAGGAGAAGCAAGAGAAGGAGAAAGAGTTCCAGGACATGATTGACAGCTTCCAAGAAACCAAGCATAAATTTGCCTTCAAGCTGGTCCACGAAATGCTCAAGCTGTGTCAGTGTGGTGAAGTTTCTGCACAGATGTCCAAGTATGTCTATTCAATATTTTCTTCCCCTGTATTATCTCACTTTTTGCACCTAACTTTCCATTCTTTCACCTGTGTGTGCCCTCAACTCAACAGATACACACACTATATCTTTCCCTGCGTTTCGTCTCATCCCGTTGGCATTCCCCACCGTTTTTCTCCAAAATTTATATTTCTAAAAAGCCTGCATCATTTCTTAATTTCAACACCCAACTTTTGTGAACTAGTTCACAATCCAAATCTGACAAAGCCAATATTCATTTTTTGTGATTTTAAATCTGAACCTTGCCCCGTTTGCAGTGGACACACTTTTGAAAATTACAAGTTTATATTAAGAGCCTATTTATTTTGCGAATGATTCTTCATGCGATTAAAGGGTGGAGGGATGTGTAAAGTGTTTGTATTTTGTGGAGGAGATAAGAAAATGGGGATAAGAGATCGCAGGAAGTTCATTTCTGAGTGTACTAAGAACTGGTGAGCCTCTGAAATCTCTATAAGTAAGCATGAGTGATATCTCAGAGTGATAGTGTAAAGATGGGATTTTGGCGTTGCCTTGAGAAATCATAGTTGTCGTGATAGTCTTCGTCTTCCATGTGCCACAAAACATATCTTAGAGCATTATCAGCAGGTGAATCCAATTTGTAATAAACCAGTTGTAACTCTGAGTCGACGATCGACATCTGCCTTTAGTATGAACCAAACCTAAATTTTCATCTTCATCTTCTTCAGGATGATGGGTCCAACAACACCAGACAGGATGAACATGACAAAGGATATGCTGGATGCGGACACCCAGATGGCCATGGACACTGGAGATATGGAAGCTCTAGCCAGGAAACTAGCGACGATGTCACCGGACGAGAGGAAGAAGGTGTTCATGGCAGGCATGATCAAGTCGATGTGCCAAGGAGCCAAGACCTTTGTTGCCCACATGAAACAGTTTGAAGAGCAGTACATGGGCAACTACAACGGAACAATGCCCGTAGCCAACACAACGATGCCCACCGTAGGCAACACTACCACCGTCTTGTGAAAGTGAGTACGAGAAGTAAATCCGTACATCTGCCAAGGTCATTGAAATTTAAAGTTGGATACGTGGTCAAAATCAAGCTGCCTCTTTCAAAAGCCAACATTGAGAACAATAAATATACGCTAACATGCATACATATCACGATGGATCCACTCAACATACTTTTTTGTTTGATACTTTTTCACTTTGTGCAAGACATTGATCTTCTTTTAAGCTCCCCGAGTCCTAAAAGGTGAAATGAATACATTCCCAACATTTCGATAGAATTTTGAAATTTTTCGTAAACTTACAAAAACGTTGCATTTGCCAATAAATGCACTCGGTGCATACTCTGAAAGCAAACGGGAATCGACAGAACCTTCTCTGCAATGTTCGGGAGGAGACTGGCTATTTGAAAGTAGAAAATTAATCTGTCCCCATCTGCCTGGACAAAGATAATACAGCATTATTAAATGAGGCACACACTTGTACAATGTATAATTTACAGTTTATGTTATTCATTCATAAATATAGTTCGGGAGCACGTATCCAACATACATATGTAAACATATGGTAAACATATGAACATATGGTAACATATTCTTGTACATCACAAGAATGGAAATGACTTCAGATCTGGAAGCACTTAAACATCGCAATCATGTTTGGCACTTCTCTGATCCTTTACACAGTAGCGTGACAGTCGTAATGAGTATTGATGTATCCTATAATCATTTCAGAAAAGTGTAGTGCTTACAGGGTGTCATTGAGGGCCCCAGTAGCCCAATGTTTGTCCCACAAGCGGACAAAAAGGAAATCTTTCGTTTTCACATTTTTTTAATTATCTTTCGTCAGTGTGCACTTTGTACATGTCTAGGTGTTATGTTTGAAATATTGCCTTTGCAGCGTACAGCCTCATCTCAAGGCAACTTAGCTCAGCTCTTAAGTTCTTAATGCAACCGAAAGTTTATTAAAGTGCCTTATTCATATTTTGCAGGTGACGCCGTGACGCTAACCATAGACAAGGAGTCACTTTCCCGATACTGCTTCACACTCCTGAAGTGAACTCCTGTACAAATGTATATACATCTCTCTTTGTCTATGCATGATTGCATTTTTGTAGAGTTTGTACATCTTGTAATAAAGTGTTATCTGTTTTTAATATTTCGTGAGTATTTTGTTTTGAAGTTCAACTAAACTAGGTATGTCACATATTTTATGTATGTTCAGTTGAGTTGAAATGATGTTTAACGTTGCAAGGGCAATATTTCATCCATAACGCAACGTGATGTGGAAGGTGCACATCGAGCGATGAGACAGTTCATAAAAGGGATCATAAAACGGAAAGTGAAAGCAAAAGATCTCCATTGTAGTCGCCTTGTACGACAATCATTGGGTTACTGAGGCCCTATTCTATCTAAGTAACACCACGTCACTCCTCTGAAGCCCCGCGGGGTATTTTATGTATGTATTTTGAAAGTACCTTTCATGTATGTACTGTATCATTACACAAGTAGCGATTGAGTCTTTGGGCTGCCGGATTCGAACCCACAATCTTCATAATTAATTAGCTGGTGTCCAACCTGGGTCAGACTAAAAGGAAAAGACATGGGAGGCGGAAGAGGCACAATCAATGGATGCTTCACTTTCTACAGTTCCGAAATACCATTGGTTGTCTCTCATCACTTTTAGCAAGGTCAAACACGTTATTGGAGCATGTGGCAAGAGGTATCCACAGGGCATCTGTTTTCCCTGATCTCTTAGTTTCATTCCATTCTCTAACCCTAGGCAGACTTGACTCCTGCAGGAACTGCTCACCTTAAATATACTGATGGAAAGAAATATAGGAACGTTGGTTGGAGACAGTGTTAAGTGAATAATATCATCTCAAGTGTTTCACGTCCATGTCAAGAGGTCATCCGGAGACATCAAGGACGCACTAGGCAGTGACAGTCCATGTGTTTCATGGCTGATTAAAATATGCAAGAGGTTCAAATTACATTGTCAGTAAAACACAATACCTCATGTACCTTCGTTCCCTTATTTCTTTCCATGAGTATAGTGTGTAAAAGGAGCAGAAAACGAACCATGTTCTTTTTAAAGGCTGATACAGTGAGTGTGAGTGAAATGGAGTTTTACATTGCAGGGGGCACAAGGCTCTGGAAAAACATTTGAAACCACTCGTCCATCGGGCAAGTGCATGACAAAATTACTCGTCCAGAAAATATCATACCACTCGTCCAGAAAAATATGATATAAATGAATGTATTCTTTAAAACAATATAGTAAAACAAAATATGTAATGCATTCGAAGTTTGCTGTTCGTGTGTCTCCAAGTCGGTAGCTGTCACTTTTGTTTCGAAGTTTGAGTGACTGTACAACCAGTCCTTTTACTTGCGGTCTGGCTTGGTTTGTGCTTCGTCCATTCCCTGAACGATTTTTCTGTCGCAGAAGTGTCTTCATCTTTACGTTTGTCTATGTCTTCATCACTTTTGGTTTTTGTCTTTTTCAACATTGATTTGAGATTGTTTCGAAAAATCCGCTCGGTAAACTGGTTCCCCAGTGTTCTGCGATGCACAGATTTGGCGTCGATTCCACGCATAGCAGCATAAACAGAGCCCCGGTTGTCATTGAGCCAAATGGACAGGGCATATTATATCAACGGGCCGAATCTTTATACCAGATTGTTTCGGTACACATTGAACGCGCTTACTCTTAATAACTGGAATTATTTATAATTTAAAATGGTGAATAATCACAAAGCTCTTCAGATTGTGACTTTTGATCTAAATGAAATGTACTCATCCGGCGGACGAGTGGTAATGTGAAACCACTCGCCTCAACCTGAATTTTACTCATCACGGATGAGCGGATGAGTGTTTTTCCAGAGCCTTGCAATATGTTTAAGGTACCATTGATGAAAAAGGTAAGTAGAGCATGAACATTTTGTTTTCCCAAAGTCAATGCCATTTAATGGTTACAAAATCAGAAATGGTTTGTTTGGGATGCCATTTGTCTTTAGGCGAGACTTTTTTTATTCCTTGGATTACGGATGCGCCGCACTGTTGAATCCAAAAATGATAAAAAAAATAAAAATAGAAAAACGTATTTTTTTTAAAAGCGCCGATCTTTTTCAACTGAATTCCTCGTAAAAAAATGTGCATAATGCGATTAATAAATTGTTATAAATTTCTGTAACAAATAAAGCAAATATCTGGGAGGCATTGACCTATTTTTTCGTG
>JAUELE010030744.1:0-11279 GCA_031471655.1 Diodora aspera
CGCATACACCTGTTTTGAAGAACATTCGCTGTGAAACCTACTGATACACCTGTTTTGTTGAACATTCACTGTGAAAACTACGCATACACCTGTTTTGTAGAACATTCACTGTGAAAACTACGCATACACCTGTTTTGTAGAACATTCACTGTTAACACTACGCATACACCTGTTTTGTAGAACATTCACTGTGAACACTACGCATACACCTGTTTTGAAGAACATTCGCTGTGAAACCTACAGATACACCTGTTTTGTAGAACATTTACTGCGAACACTATGCATACACCTGTTTTGTAGAGCATTCACTGTTAAAATTACGCATACACCTATTTTGTAGAACATTCACTGTTAAAATTACGCATATACCTGTTTTGAAGAACATTCACTGTGAAAACTACGCATACACCTGTTTTGTAGAACATTCATCTCCTTAAATATACCTGCTTATAATGCATGTGGTAGATC
This sequence comes from Diodora aspera, assembly GCA_031471655.1. NCBI lineage: Eukaryota > Metazoa > Mollusca > Gastropoda > Lepetellida > Fissurellidae > Diodora > Diodora aspera. The sequence continues at coordinate 469 of JAUELE010030744.1, forward strand.
AACCAAAGTACAACGGATCATTTAGTCACGGGTCCCATGAATTGCACTCAAAGAACTGAAACAGCACACTCTATCCATTTGACAGCACCATCACAAATGAATTCATACCGTAGTCTAGTAGATCGTATTAGAAGTGTAACACTGATTTTGGTTGTAAGCACCTTAAATGAATTAGTTCTAAGGCATTTTCAATAACATACATCTGAATAAATGACTTATATAACCTCCAATCCCAAGACAGACCTACCCAGTAATGTACAGACATTTATGCAAAGTATAAACTGTCAAAAAGATAGATGTTTAATTTGACCAGCAGCACCTATAGAACATTTGATCCAAACAAGATCATGCTATTAACTTATCTGATATATGAGAACTGTCAATACTCTTCAGAATATATTAAAATGAACATCATTATAAACAACATCATCATGGTCGTCGGCCTTGCTATTTTGTGGAAGTTTATTCCAAGAAGTAGCACGCCATGCTGGAAAGCCTACATGCCCAACCAACCTCCAACCCATCCCAATCCCCGTTCTTTGAATACTCAACTTCAAATGAGCTGCGAATTGTAAATATTGAATTTTTATGGTTTTCGTTCTCGCCATCGCATACCCTTGTATGTAATTACAGAGTCCTTATTTATAACATTTTCGTGTTGAAGCAAACTGATATATATATATCTTGGACATTGAAGAATTTAATGTCAATGGACATCATACCCTTTCGCTAGCTGAATAATCTAACGGATCAGGATTTGTTTATGTCCCTTGTTCCCGCATGAAGCCGCTTTCCGTCGCTCGTCAGTTTCATTCTGATAAAGAAATCAATGAGCACACTTAGCGCCCGAGGGAGGGGCAACTAGGGGCCACGCCCATTGGCGTCACACGTGCGTAATGCTAGAACACACAAATCTCTGACATCAGCACTGCTATGTGTACACAGGCCAAAGCAAACCTTCTCTGTAGAGGAAGGTTTGTTTATAAACTGACCGTATTCACCGACTTCTGTATGCTGTCCACAAGCAAAAGCAGTGGTATAGGGAATAAGTCTGCAATTAAGAACCTAATCCGTCATGGAAGAACATAGATTTGTTTACAATGATTACTCGTACACACCTGCTGTTAGGCAATGACATTCATTCACAGAGTTTACAATTTAAGACTATAATTGAACATTATGGATCAATACATCCACGTATGAGAGAATGTTCTAATCATTGTATTCCCTGATTTAGCACCTGTATGTAAATGTCAATAATAAGCATCAATGAGTTAATTGACAGACTTACCGGTTCGTATAGATCTCAGAATTGTACCTGTTTCTTCTACGTTTTAACGTCCGAAATAAAGTCTTTACTACAAAGTCTTTTTCCAGTTTACACTCCTCATGGTCCGACAGCGTGTACGTGCACTAACGTGCACGTGCACTATCGGCACGGCCGAGACAGGTAAGAAATGGGCGCTTTCTCTCTTCTGCTACTGTGAATGAAGAGCCAGGCCAAGAAAACTTCCTACGCAGAGTCTAATAATAGATGGATCAATGGTACAAACCGGCCTGTGCATTCCCTTCCGCAGAACGCCAGAGCTGTAGTCAATGGTGCGAAGTGGAAGCAGTTCGTGTGACGTCACATGACGTCATACTCTTCCACCTGTCCTGAAAGGGGAAGGCGGGATTGCAGCGAAGACTCCTCCCCTCTGCGGCGGGAAATCCCGTTCTAGACGTTGTCATACCCGCAAACGTTGAATGAATCCAGCACCGTCGCGGTGAGAGGGCTGGAATACATCCAGCCAGTAAAACGCCAGATCTGCTCTGACGTCACAGGTATTTTCCGTCAGTTGAACTCACTATATTTAACCACGTGACGTCAGAGAGGGGTATAAATGTGTGTTTAGAAAGACGCCGTTGCAAGAAGGAGTTCTCCTGCCTCACAGAGACCAAGGATGTAGCGGGTAGGACAACGATGGACGAAGAGACAAGGCAAGGACTGGAATTGTACCAGGACATCTTCTTTGGATACACTGATAGAGGTACTTGTGTTTTTCATACTACACAGCACTGTATACGTGGTCTCGGGCAACAACGGAATGACTAAGCACATTGTTGTTAACTTCACATTTTGGTCAGTTCTGATTTTTCACGTCTTTACGGTTGTCTGAGTATAGATCAAAGTAATTCTCTTTCTTATCTCTTAGTCTCTATCAGGCACAGCTGACAGAAGTCCTTTCTGGACGCTTCTGTTTGTAAATCTATTTATAGTTTGGTAAATAGGCACTGTTTACGATGCCAGTTATATTTAGTACCACTTGCTATTTAGGCTTTTGGACTCTTGAACCCTGTAGAAGTGTAAAGGATTGAAATATTACGAAGTCTCAAACCTGTAATGACAGAACTGTTGTGTTGCTCGGAACCATGTGCATTGTGTTTGGTTGTTGCCCGCTGTTTCCCAATAGTACAGTCCCGTATCCGTCGTCGTGTTTTGTCGTTGATGGCGATGTGGGTCTGTCACGGTTCCTTGGCAACTGGTAATGTACAATTCGTTGTGGTCGTGTGTAAGTGATTGTATACCCCCTCTTGTATCTGGAGTAGCCGTGTCTGGAGACAGACCAGCATAATCTATGTTTACAATTCAAGGACACGACCGTTGACCTTTCACGGACTTCGGAGTCCTCAGGGTCTCCCTCGTGTCCCATTCAAGGTTTCATTTGCAATTCTCACTCAGAGCTTTAGGTAAGTAATGTTACAGCTAGATAATGAGTAGGTTTACGTATAAGTCCGCTTTGAAGTTATGATTGTGCCAGCTTATTACTATCTGATGACGAAGAGGTGTCATGTGTTTCAATGGACATCCATCTGCATCCAGCCTCCGTCCCTTCTATGGTTCAGGCCTGTCTAGTAAATCAGTGGTTACACATCGACAATTGACATGGGAGTGACCACTGTTCATGGATGCCACGACCTCTAAATAATGAGACTATAATTATATATGTAAAGGAAAACGATGATGATGATAATAGTGATGATGATGATAATGATTAAATCATTACTATGACGACGAGGAGGAAGACAATGGTAGAGATGGCGACGATAGATGAGGGTGCTGATAGCAATGACGATGATGATGATGATAATGATAATGATGATGATTATGATGATGGCATGAAACTGACCGTATGATAATGGTGATGATGACGACGTTGATATGATGTCGATTACGATGGTGTTGATGTCGCTTGTGATGATGCTAACGGGGACGATGATGTTAATGTAGTTTACGATGATGATGATAATGTGATGATGATGATGGCGTGAAACTGATCGTATGATGATAGTAATGATGACAACGACGACGATATGATGTCAGTTACGATGATGTTGTCACTTACGATAATGATGCCGACGATGCAGGATAGCTTATCGTAGGATGTTGGTGCTGACAACGACGATGATGTTTATGATGTCAATGGCACTTAACATCAGTTCTAGTATGTCAGATAATTTCTTATGATTATGTTTTTTGTATGCTTGGATGATATAATGATTTTTTAGTACTGCCCATCACTATGTTGAAGATGACAACGATGTGAAAAGAACGCTTTCATAAGCTGAATAATTCACTTTTTGTTGGCTGAAAGGACCTATACATTGGGCACAAATGATAGGATGTCGAGTTGGTACACTGCCTCACGAACTTTAGATTAGTGTATGTAATAATTATAGCTAAGTATTCACATGTCCTGTGTCTTAATTTGATCCAATATATGCTCATTCATGGTTCAGCTATCTGAGCTTGGTTTAATTCTTTGCCTTTAGACATGCTGTCGTGTCAAGGAAATGTCTTGTTGTACTTATAGAAAGGAATACAGAAGGATGACACCTGTTAATAGTAAACATTCCAATATCATATTTACAAGGATCTTTTGTAGTTTTATTTATATCGTGTTAATATGAATATTTTAGCTTGAAACCTGGGATTTTATATAAGTTCAGCCATTTTGTTTTATCTTGGATGTTATGTCCTTCTTCATTCGCTCCACCCTTCAACTGTCTGTCCATCGTCATCTACTTTAAAAGTTTTACTCGATGCCTGGCAACTAGCTGAAAGTAACAGGAAGTTTGTGTTCTCTGTACATGCGCAGCAAGCTGTTGTGAACAGGTGTCCATCTTGAGTTATATCAGTTGACCCGTGACAACGTCCTTTGATGAAGATACGACTCCAGGATGTCATGCGATGAAGGCAAGTCGTATTTTGTGGTTTGTTGACATGTTATGCAATCCCTTATCTACTCAGTGTCGTGGAACTAGTTTGCATAAACATTCTTTGATGTTTGATTGTATGTCTGAAATTTTGGTTGCCGTGCCTCTGATATGATTCAATGCATTCTTGGGGAATTTTGCAGACAATATTTCTCATAATATTCAGTAAAAAGTCTGCTTCAGATGTCGAAGAAAAGGTAAACAATTTAGCAAAATTGCGTAACAAAATGGCGGACATGTTTGAGAAAGAACCAGGAGAAAGAAACCAATGGCCATCGGGTAGAGTCTGACACGCCAAGAAGTTGTTCTCAAAACATGCATAACTCCTAAATATTTATTTATGGATAAATAATTATTTAGTTTGTTTCAAACCCTTGGCAATCCAGCTTTTTGTACTACATGATGTAACAGTTCGGTTTACGATTCGTTAAGTTAATTCATTTTGGTTAACAAAACTCATATCTTAGAAGTGTTAAGAAAAATGTTAGGCTCTGCTAAAATTGTTTCATAACTGAATATGGTAAAACCACAATACACTATAACTTTTTATCGACTAGAGGGACAATCGTTGTCAAGCTCTGCGTCAGTAGTCCTTTACTTTAGGTATTTAAGTTTATGACTGTATGACAACATTATGTGTAACGTACTACTATTTCAGATGCAATGACGATTCAACACTTTAGTTTATATTAATGATAAGTGCTTCTTTGATTATGACTAAAATAATTCTTCAGGGAAGCTTTATGTTAACAGTTTTCTTAACTGGCATAGACAAGGAGACCAATTAAGAATTACTTCAATCTGAAGTTCTTCATACGTTTGTATTAGAATATCTGCTGGGGTTTTTCAGTAGTATTTACGTTTTTGCAGCGCTGTTGGTTAACGATGACTGTTCAATGATCAGTAGGTCTAAATGACTACACAAGATGCATGAAAAGCGTCTTATAGTGGTGTTCTATGGTGTTCATTCATCTTTTCAGTGCATAACCATCAATACAACTGAAATACAACATGGGTGGTTTGAGTCACACAGAAAACATAAACATATGTTTGTACTGTTCTCATTGGTTCATCCATACATTGTAAACAACTGACAGCGAACCTACTACTGAAATTATATTATAACTTGTTACAGACCTTGCAGCAATGAAGATTGAACCAATTTTCACTTGACAAGGAACCAATATAATCATTTACTTGTTAAAATTTTACAGTATAATTTCAACAAAATGTAGGAATGTCCTACCATAATAGCAATAGAACAACAATCTATCAAATGCGTGTACTTCATATTATTACATGAACATTTCATTTCAGTATTTATTGTAAAATCAAAGTTCATTAACCCGTCGGAAGGTTGTGTCAATGCTTAAGTTAGTTCACAGTTATTTGTATGTATACTAGTAGTCCATAGTCCATCATTTTAAAAATAGATCAGAAAGATTTTGTTGGTAATATCCAATAATTCCTCACCAGTTGTTAGAAGCCCCCAGAGGCTATAAAAGTGTACTCGGAGTATTTACTGTAAAAACTGAAGTAAACCTTAACTTATAATAACTGGTTGGACATTTAACAGGTAACTGGTATGTGTTCTGTATCACCTGATATTCGGTCCAACCTTCAGCTTGATATTGGTTACACGTTAAAGCTTATGTTTCAGTGAAAGATTTGCGTTCAGATGTGACATAGTATTTTGCATGAATGATGTCACACCAAGTCCTGGCATGAATGTAATAATAGTACTGTTTAGTCTTTATAGCGCTAACTCCAGGCTTGCATAGCTTGCTCAAAGCACTCGGCATTGTTACCCTGGTGTAACCCAATCAGTCTCTAGGCACTAGAAGGTTAACAACACTGATGGAGGACCAATATCCAGTTTCAGCTGGGTCTACTGAGGCAGTTACGATTAAATTCAAGTTCCCAAGGTGACCCAACTGTTATTCTGGCGTAATTGTGACGTCAGTGGTTCAGTGTGAGGCAGGGCGAACCATTGAAGGCATGAAAGCTTCAGCAGCTTGTATTGGTCACCCATCCAGGTATGATGTACGTACACTAGTCTCATTTATTAACTCTATTGAAATGCATTCTTTCCTCAGTACTATTTAGTTCAGTGCCCTTTAATGTATTTCAATTTGAGGTAGGGCGAACCATTGAAGGCATGAAAGCTTCAGCAACTGGTATTGGTCACCCATCTAGGTATGATGTACGTATACTAGGCTCATTTATTAACTCTACCGACAGGCACTCTTTCCCCAGTACTATTTAGTTCAGTGTCCTTTAATGTATTTCAATTATATTCAGCGAGACAGTTTTGAGACAGCCCTGAACCACGTCTACTATGGTTGTCCCATGTCCGATCGAGGTCATTACATTTCAAACGTGTGACCCTTTCATTTGCCCCTTTTTGGGGCAATTTGAATAAGTTAGTTTAATGGATCTTGATTTTCAGTGTACTCCTTTGAAACCGGATGTTCCTACTGCTGCAAGTACATTGTATATCATTACGTAAGCTGTATAGGCAGTCTTTTATTTTTTATAAAATACGCTTCAATACGTTTTTTTTCGTTTCACCTGTTTACAATTGTCTGAATCTATCTACATGTCTATTTCTATCTCTCTGTCACTCTATTTGTCTGTATATTGTTTTTAGCATGACGTGAAACATGGATAAAACTAACTTCGTATTAATATCATGACAGTATATAATTAGTAGGTATTTGTCATTTGTACTAAGGGTGCAAGATGGGGCAGTAGTTTGCGTGTCGGTCCATCAGTGTGCCAGCTTTGACGGTTACGGGTTCGAATCACACCCGGGTACCTCTATTTGAGCCTCGAGATTGAACCATGGCATCCTGGTGATATGGCTGAAAGATTGCAGAAAACTATGTAAAATCCAAATTCACTCACTCACTCTTATTTGTACTCTCCGTTTCCCCTAAACTTTTAGAAATTAAATAGTTACACATACAGTCGATATTTTCTGAAGTATGCATTATGTTGTATATTCCCATTCTGTCGTAGGACACACAAACTTGCTGTATGAAGTATCTTTCAGACGTCCTAAAGACCAGAGACACAAGCTTTAATTTATTAAAAAGGCCGAGTTTAGGAAGACATCTTATTGTTTAATGAAGTTCTCTTTTTACTCCTTAATGTATTAGACATGTATACGCTTGCCTTTGTGTACCTACCTACGTACCTACCTACCTAGATACACAAACTTAATAATCGATATATAGACAGACGGTTGGGACCGACAATATGGTTCGAGATATGGATGACATTCGAGATTCAGGAGTTGGAGATAGTGGGTGTTGGCTGTACCTACCTACCTACCCACCTACCATTACAGGTTCACATTTAGATTTAGATTTAATATATAACATTAGCTTAGTTTGGTATTCATATATCTTTATACAGACTCTTCGGAAATCATTGGTGCATCACTTGGGAGCATAGGCGTATGGGCACTCTCGTAGTTGGGCCTCCCCCTTGGGCACTGACCTTGTTGCCCGAAAAATGATCACCTAGAATAACCGAGAAGCAAAAAAACAAAACAAAAGTATGACACTCGGCTGTGCCCAAATCTTGGGGCGTTGTTGCCCCAATTCTGAGCAATTTTGCCCGAAGGGGGAGGGGGCAACTGACCCCCCCCCCCCCCCCGGCTCGCACGTTTATGCTTGGAAGGGCAACCATCACACACGATGTAAGTTATACGTTGAAATATATACATGCATCAATGTTAAGAAAAATTTCAGTGCAAGATACAAGGTACCAATTCTCAGCTCCAGACAGCTTGCGCTGGTGTCATACAACAAACAGTTTCAGCTTATTTAGCAGTCTTAACACTCTTAGTGTAAAGCTAAAGGACATGGAGTAATTTCTCTATTATATGTGTGCATATCCTTACTCTATAAGCGTATAAGCGCTTTTGTAAAACAATGACACCAGTAGGCAACACAGGTTTTAAAGTCTATTAAACCATTTTCTCAATCCGTGCGTGACATAAGCCATTCATAAGCTTGATACTATGAGTTCTTCTTTACGAAATACAATTTTTTAAATCAAGACATAACTTCATATGATGTTACAATGGATTGACTATAATCTGAAACCTTAGGCAGAAATTGAATCGATTCTAAAGCGGTATTCCGATGAAAGTTAAGTATGTAGATAAGACATTGTCTAGAAGTTGGTGATAACTTAATATGTAATCTTGTGAATAATTGACGATTTGTCTTATTATTAATAACGTTCGGTGTAACTCATTACAACGTCATTCTTACCCAGATCCAGATGACTGTGTGAGGATTATTACTGAAACGTTTTAAATAATAAAACACCAAGCTGTGAGTCCATTGAAAAAAACTTGAAGTATTTATTATGTTGATAAATTGTTGAGTAGTTAGTCAATCAGCGGACCTTTCTTGACTACGATTTCTGACACTTTCTATAACTGGTCTTGGATGATTAATGTTTAGTCATCGAAGTTCCTCCTGGGTAAGGATGTCTTTAGATGATTTGCGGACGTTAAGACAACGAGCTCGTACAACTATTTCAAGTAGACCAAAGAATAAAGTGTTATGAAATAGCTTACAACATAAAGGTTCGTGTCTTTGTTGTGAGCGAAGCGACAATAAACAACTTCTAGTTTGTTTTGAAGTTAATTAAAAATCATGTCTCAATATAGACTCAAGGCCAAGAATGCGGTTATTTTAACACATTTCTACATTACGTTGCTTAGAATAGACCGAACAGCGTGTATTGGGGGTGGGTGGGCATCTAGCTCATCGAGCCACGTGGGTGTCCGGGATGATGCAATCCTTAGGAACTACTTCAACATCTGCTCCTACGACCTGTGACGATTTCTGACAGTCATCCTACCACTGAACTTTACGTGGGGATAGTTATTCAACTATTTCTTTTAAAAATTCTACAGCCCACCTGAGAAACCTGAATCCTTCAGTTACTATTATTACAAAAAAAGATGGACAAACATTTTTTTTCTAAATTAATCTGTGTATATATGTTTCAGGATTCGTTGATAGACGTTCTTGCAATTTCATAAACCTAAAACGGTAGGAAATATTTAAACTATTTTTACCTCTATTACAGTTGCCTGTTATTTTAATATATCGTCTGCTATTTCTAGCGGCAGACGATAGCTAGCTGTTCTCTTCTAAGCCTCACTATAGCGAGTGAATGAATTCATTGATTGATTTCTGGTTGTTAGAGAAGCAGTCTGTTGCAGCAGCAAATATCTGTCTCTCATTCAAGTTGTGGCCTACGCGATACATATATACAATGTCGTCTGCCTACAGCTGATGTTGACTGTCGCGATAGCGTACAACCATCCAATCTGGTAGGCGTTTGGAGTGTACAGATCTGAAACGATGGAGGGGGTTCTTTACTTCTGTGTCCCACTCAAGGATGGGGCTTAATCCAGGCCACGACGTAGATCAATACAGTATTTGTATCGTTTGGACATTGTTTACAAATAAGAGGCAAGATGTTGGTCAGCTTTAGAACCGACAGCAAGGTGACGAAATCGCCTGAGAGTGTCTTGGATTCGGATGAAAAGTAACGAAATCTTGCCTGAATAAACACCGTGACGTCGGCTTCACAATGAGATATGATGTTACGTCAAGGCCATAGCAACCCTTAGCAACGTCCGGTAGAGGGCGCTTCTCTTTGACGTCAATGGTGTCAGCGATTAACTCAAACGTCACAGCTTGGGCATTATTCATGTATTTAGAATCGTTTAAGCACTGCGTAAGAATTGCATTTTTAGCCACGTTACAGCCGATAGCGTTGAATATAGCTGTATGGATCACACCTCAAGAAAGAGCCGGCCCATCTCAAACGGGACACTCCACGTTCTCGAATATAAGATGATCTAATTTCTGTGTTGGTTGCCAGTGTTGATTTTAGAGCCCAAGAACGAAAAAGAAACAAAAACACGAAGAGGTGCAACCTTTGTACTAGTACATTATTTATGACTCTTCGTTTGCCACTATAAACATTTCAATCTTGCTTTCCTTGTCTCTCCAGCTCTTTGTCCTCCCTCTCTCTCTCTCTCTCGCTCGCTCTCTCTCTCTTTCTCTCTCTCTCTACCATTCTATCTCACCATCATTCTGCCCTCCATCTCCCACTCTCCATCTCGTCCCCTTTGTCTTTCTGTCTATCTCTCTCCCTGCCATTCTCTCCGATCTTCTATCTCTCCTCTTTATCTCTTTCCCTCTCTCTCCATCTCTTTCCCCACTCCATTTCATGATAGCTGCATTATCTCAAACGGTACCTATTCTATTGACCCGTCTTTTCTCTACAACTCCGTCTTTGACGGCATCAACAGTAAAATGACTTCTCATGATTCTATTATTGTATCGGGCAAGGAATGGGGCAGTGGTTAGCGTGTCGGCCCAGCAATCTGCCAGGCTTGGCGGTTGTGGTTCGAGTCCCACCCGGGCACCTCTCTTTCAGACAGGAGCCCTGACACCAACGTGGTTTTGATGAGACAGTGGTGATGTGGCTGAAAGATTGCCGAAAACCACGTA
>JAUELE010030855.1:0-16249 GCA_031471655.1 Diodora aspera
TGAGTTTTATCGAAAATCCATGATTTTCATGTGCATTTTCAGGTGGCTGTGTTTTAGCCATTGTGAGTTTGTGAGTGTGTATGGCACACCAAAATACATTATATTCATACGGTTTGTAACGCTATGTCACCTATTTGGATACTTATGAACAGAATATCCCTTTTGCGTTTCTTTTTTTGAAGAGCATAGATACGAAACATTGATGATCATAAGACGTTATTTAGCTTCTAACATCCATTAGGGTATTACAGAGTGACACTACCACTGCTGATACGACTACTACTACTACTACTACTAATATGACACCCATACTGCATTCTGTATCGTCAATAAGTTATTTTAGGAAAAGACAACACTGTGTTTGACCAAGTATCTAACTTTAAACGAGAAAATTTGAGAATCATTTTTTCGTTCTTTTGTTTAATTCAGAATGTTAAATCTTACCTCGTCTGGACCACACGTTGAGAAACTCGTGCAACCCGCGGGGTTGGTCACGTGTTGGCAAATACCACATTCTACATCTGAAGCGAAAATGACCTTTCTTCAATGTTTCTGTATCATGTAACAACATTTGACAACATTTAATCACCTTTGTTTCTGGTCCTAGCGCGCGTCCATTTCGACCCCCATGTCAACTCTTTTCCCCCCCGGATAGTAATTGCCAAGGGCAGATAACTCTTTACTCCGTTTTCCGGATTTTGATTTTGACATGTTTTTTTCTCAGGAAACCATTTATTTGTTGTTATTAACAGTTTGTTATTCTGAAATATTATTTGCTTATCTGTTCATACAGCTGATTATAGAATAGTCAGTGAAAAAAACAAGAAACAAAAAAGGAAGATCGCATCATTTTTGCCTAGGGGCAAAGACCAGAAACATTTATTTTTTTAGGCCTAATATTATACTACATTTCTCAAATCCATCGTAATAATTACTGGTAGCCAAACTGAAGTTGAGCCATAACCTGCGCATGATCTCAATGACACACACCTACACGGTGCTGCAACTGCTGACGGAAGGATGACAAATTACATAGGACTGTTGATTGTATTCTGACTTCGTGTACTAATCTTTAAAAGTCTGTACGGGTTTAGTATCCAATACGTTACAATGCTTCAATGGGTTTTACACAAATGTCCAATACCTTGCATCAAAGAAACGTTTTAATAATTAATAGTTCTTTCATCGTATGTTAAAGGAGTTGAATGATCACATTTAAGATTATTAAAATTTTGTGAAAGGGGAAGAGCACAAGGTCAGAATACAACGTAATGTCCCATATAACTTGTCATCCTTCCGCCAACAGTTGCACATTCCGGGTGGGTGTGTATCAGGCAAATTCAGCGAGGTCACGCGCGTGTCAATGCACAGCTTAATTTGTCGACCAGTAATAATTATAAGGTTAAACGAGCCTTACCTTGGTTAAGGTGAAGTTTGACCTTGATTCTGTCGACCAATCAGGAGTGCCGAGAGGTCACATGAGATTGCAAGTGCGCATGCGCCAGTCAGACTTTGTCAGCATTATGAAGATGTAGTGGAGTGCGAAAGTCACATGTCCTGGGTAGGGATTGGGTAAGCATGTGACCTCTCGGCACTCCTGACTGGTAAACAGAATTAAGGTCACACTTCACCTTAACCAGGGTAAGTCTCATGTAACTTTATAATTCTGTCAACCAGTCACGTGCCTTGGTCACGTGAGATTTTCAAGCCTACATCTTCAGAAGGCTACAGATGCGAACAAACAAAAGCATCAATCAGTCGTAACAAACGTAACTCATTCTGTACGCCATTGAAGAAGAAATTGTAATAAATGTCCTACACAGTAGAAATGAACAGGCTGACAGTGTCACATGTTTGTTTCAAGAATAGTTTGTGCAAAACCACGGTCTCTCCTAATAGGTTTGTTGTAGTACTTGGCGAAAGTCTTTGCTGATGCTTCCAGGTGAACACTATCCGCTGAAAGCTTCTTGTATGCCGCCTGCACTGCAGCTGGTCCAGTGGAATGTGCACCATACACGAATATGTCAAAGCCCTTCCGGCTTATAGTGACCCTCAACACAGCCTTGTGAAGCTTAACGCAAGAAATAAACAACTTAACTTCATATTGACGCAAGGTTTCTGTCCTTTTCAAATACTCGTTTAACTCAGTCAGTGGACAGTCTCCGATCAGGAGCATAATGCATCAAGGATCACATACGTGAAATACATGTAATAATAATAATAATAATAATAATGTATTTGTATAGCACCTATTATTCAACTGTTAGCTGTTCAATGGTGCTTTACAATGATGTACGAGGAATAAATTACAAGTGCTGATTAAAAAGGAAAGTCTTCAAGTGTTAACGAAAAGTATCAATGGTTTCAGCAGATCTGATTTCCAAGGGGATGCTGTTCCATAGAGTTCACTCTTGATTGCTTGACATGACCCGAGATTAAAAATGTCACTCTTGAACACTTGTCTGAAATTAGCATGTTGTCTATTTTACGAAAAAGTGTGTGTCCTCTGTGGGCTGTGGTTAATAAAATGAGTAAACTTAGCTTGATAGAAAAGTCCAGCAACGATACAACGATAAAACGAGACCAACTGTTACATCCCACCCAGTTTTATACGTTGGTGTAACAGGCCTTGATTGAAATATTCCCTTCATAAATCTCACAACAAAGGGATCCTCCCCCAAGGGTGGCGACTGCGGAACTAGCATTGATATAGCGCTTCTCGCTGTGTTAATTGCACTATGGCTTAAGCCATTTGAAAACAGCTCAAATAAAAATCTAACACAACGTTCACAGTGAGATGCACTCGATCACCGCGTCTTGCAGTGGAAAACGTGGTCCACTTGTTCCAGTAAGAAAGGTACGCCTTTCTGATCGATTTGCGCCAGGAATGAAATATGATGCTTGCAACTTCTTTCGAAATTCCTTTGCTCTCCCAAATCCTCCCGAGACTGGGAAAACAGCAAGAGTAAGATTTCCTCAAGGCTAGTCTTGCTAGATAATTCCAAGGCAGGTACAGCTTGTTCCTCCCCTTGTGAATCACTAGTGGCCTGTCAATAAGGAAATGCAGTAAATGGCAAAACCATGGTTGTGATGGCCAAAGGGGCGTTATTATAATACATATAGCTTTATCTTGATGTACTTTCTGTACATATTTTGCCAAGAGGCAATAACACTGTTCCAGATCCCAGGTTAATGTAAAGCAACAATGTCACATGCACCTGGATCTGAATGCCGTGCTTCATATCTGGGCAGTTTGTGATTTAATCTGGATGCAAATAGATCCATTGCCGGAGCCAAAGATGTTGCGTTCATTATACGTTCAAAAACTAAAGAACTCTGTTCTACCAGAAAACACTCTTAAAGCACTATCTGCACTCAGATGTTCAATGCCTGGACTATGTACTACACAGCTGAATATTATGTAAAATGGAAACTGCCATAGCTGCTGTACCAACTGATGACACAATACTGACTTCATGCAACCAATCTCTCTACTATACTAGTAACTGACTGCTGTAGAGATGTCAGACTGCACATGTACAGTTTTATTTTTCAAAACATTTTGAACACTTTGAGGAAAACAAGATTGCTTTCATTTCCACACCATTGATGTGACTGTTTTGTTCTGAGTCTGACCCTCTTCCATTGGTTGTGGAAGAACCCCCCCCCCCCCAACCACCACCAGCCTTGCAGGATGGCATATATTTGTACCACAATATCTGCATTGACATGAATCATTGTTTTATAAGAACTTAACCCTTTACATTGTCTATCCACCAACAAATCCGTTGGGTGCTATGTTTAGTAAGAACTATGTAAGAGTCAAAATCCAAACCATTCATTCTCAAAGCCTGTATTTTCTGACGTTCAATTTCCCTGTAGTTTAATTTTCAACAGCTGGACATGCAGCTATAACCTTGCCAATAAAAACCTGCAAGTTTCCGCACAGTTACTTTATCTTTTTTCAACAACGAATGTCCTGTTATCTTCAATAGATTCTGCTTTCCCAACATCCATAGACCAACATGTCTTTGGTGTCCAACCAAAACCCTAGGTACTTGATGTTCTGAACTGGATATAACTGAGACTTCTGATCATTTACAGTAAACCCTGAAGATGTGAACCACTTGTTTACATTGTGACGCCAAAATAGAATCATCAATATAACCTTGATAGTTTATTCCTCTCTCTCTAAGCGATTCATAGACCACTTTTGACAGTTTCGTAAACATTCGGTGAGCTGCCGCTAGACCATTTGGTAAGTAAGTGAACTGAAATAACTTCTTGTTCCATCTTAACTTCAGATATTCACTGCATAATAAGCATCCTTCAAATCATTCGAAACCATTTAGACATTCTGACGGAGCAATGCAATGACCGTTTCCAAAGAATCCCTTTTGAAATGGCGACACTTAATATGTTCATTTAACTGTTTCCGATTCAAAATCAATCCGTATGTTCCATGTTGCTTTTGTATAAAGAATATGTTTGAAATGAATTGTCCATTCGATTCACACGTTTGTTCAATTATACCTTGGTTTAAAAAATCTTGTATTAATCCATTTACAATCTAAATCTCTGTTTCTGAAAACTGCATTTTCTTTGGTTCTTAGTATTGACCGATGGGGCTGTCTTCAAATTCCAATTGAACTTCCTTCACAAAATTATGCTAAAATAGTTGAATCTGATGTTATGTTTTTGGTTCAAATTTTCCAGATGTTCTTTCAGTTCACGTGTTTTAAATGTTGTAGTAGAAACAGTCATGACATAAACCATCACACTCACCTGCAAGACTCCCCTGGTCAGTCTGCATGTTGTGAAGTACTGCTTTTCTCGCCCCCTTTCTCTTTTTTCTTGGCCTATCGCTGACCTAAAACAAGGTCTAGTTTGACGGTAGCCTGTAGCTTGATATCCTGGATCATAGTGACCATGTCAATGCACATAGCGATGTATAGTTTGACCTCCATAACCTCGTCCTCTACCATAAGTGTACGGTGAGTAACGTGACCGACATACTCCAGGCCGCAGACCTGCCAATGCGGTTCGCTGTTCCAAGATCTCTCAAATCTTTGACAACATCTTCTCCAAATAAAAGATCAGGTGATGTCTGAGATGTAGTAAAGCACAACGCTCTGAACTCAGGCCGTAGTTCATATCTGAGGAATTCCTTCCTTCTTTGAATCAAAGTCATGTTTGTATGTCCTAATATTTGGAGTGCGTCCCCAATAGACTTTAGAAACACCTGTTTAGAAACACCTTTTCAAGTGCTCTAGTCGAAGCAATACTGCTCTTTACTATTGCCAACTGAATCTGTTGCATTTTTGCATCCAGGGCTCGGGTATTGCCAAATATATTGTCCCACAAAACCTTGTTGAATTGTGGCACATTCAACACAGAACAGTTTTCTGACTTTTTGTAGAATTTGAGTCTCTAGTTTATGTTCGAGTGCGAAAGCTCTTCCGATGATTGTTGATGAGTGAACAGTGTAGTGATAATGTCAGTCAAATGATTATCATGTGTTTCTATTTTTTCAGTATCCAATCCCAAAGTTTCTCTGAATTGAGAGATACAGTCGGCTGGAATCTTTATCACCACTTCGTCTGAACTGGCTTTATTATCGTCAATCTGGCGAGTGTCGCCAGCCATGTTGTGATCACGTTACTCCACTTCTGGCATGGCGTTATTCCTCAAGCGCGATTATCCACACGGTAGGTCTTCCTCGTCGTAATAAAATGGATCAAATTTCAATTGGGGATCATACACTGAAGGTCTCTGCGTTTGTGAAGCATTAAAACCATCAACCATATTTTGCTACATATTCGTTAGTCCGCCGTTCATTTGCTTCATTTCAACGAAAAGTAATGTCATCCTTTCCGCTAAAGAATTTGCCTCTGCCGAAGAGATAGTTGTCCCATTAATTTCCTTGGACGTGGATGGTTCCGTTTCTATTTTGCAGATGAGGTCTTTTGTTTTCGTCGATTTATTACTCGCCACCTCGGTGACAGAAAACCATGTTTTTTCCGCCATTATCGTGGACGCTTGGTCGCACGTGGTTTCCAATTACAGTACCTCGGACCGTAAAACATGTGTTATATTACAGCGTCCTGGGCTGGAAATTGTAATAAAACAACTTTGGTAAGTCTACTTCTATTGGAGCAGTGTGAGAAAAGAACGTTTGAACAGTAAGACAGGTCAACTTTGCAAACCAGTCTGACCGGGTTTAAAAAATGCTCTTGCACTGACTGGCGCATGCGCACTTGTAATCTCATGTGACCAAGGCACGTAACTGGTTGACAGAATTGAAAATTCTTATGGTGATTCTGGAGATTTATGTTTTGTATTGTATGCGCGCTCGTGTGCGTGCTCTTGTTGAGGGAAGATTCATCTTGGTTTATATTTGTTTGTGTTTCTATTTCTAATTAACATCTATATTAAAATTATTAATGTGGTTACAAACAAATCAGAACTAACCGGGTGCTGCAGCTTTCAGAAGGGTTACGAACAGTAGAAGGAACGATACGATGGGCTGCAAGATAATAATAATAATAATAATAACTAAAGAATTAAACCAGTTCAAGTATCTTTTTTTTCGAAACTTAAAACGTTTGATAACGTTTAAAGTCGTTCGCGTCTTCGAATTTGGTCAACGCCAATGGATGTTTGATTTTAGCGGTTAGCATGGTGATTTTGCAGTTATATCCCTTTATGCTAGGGTCCTGTTTTTACGCGCGTTGAATACAAACCACGTTATTGATAGGTAAACATGTTCGTACGTCTTTTAAGATGTAAAACAGCATCACTGAAAGGAAGAAGTGCTGATTCTAATTGCTGTTTGATCTGGAGACACGATCCAAGCACATTTAAACGGAATGCAGTCTGTATACATGTAGTAAGCTTTTTATTTCGCTACAATTTTCAATTTTCGAAATCCGTCATTTTGACAAAATATGCCAAGTTGCTGAAGTCACATGGTGCATCACGTGGTTAAAACCGAACTGAACCGAATTTGTTGAAATCCCGTTGACACACCGCCAAACCTAACAGAGTCGTTACGGAATTCCTCAATCCACATACGTATGTTGAATGAAACCAATGCGCCTTCGTTCGGTTATTAACCGTATTTGGTGTGTCATCAACCGTGTTGAAGCGAATCCAATATTGATGTTTCAACGGTATAACTTAATTTGAAACAAAAATGGATTCCTCTGTTTACAGTTTGTTATAAAGTTGTCATTCAAGATAACAAAATGCGATATTTCTGTCATAAAGTCGGTACTGAGTTCAACATGCAGACATGGGTGACGCCAAAGGGAAGCGTTAGTAAATGCTTGAAAAATGATTTTGAGGGATTATATGGAAACCTGTATATTTGTTGCTGTTAAACGTGGAAATATCTGATGAACAAGATGTGCACTAACTACCATATAAGCTGTAAGATCATGCAAATCGTATTTAAACCATTTTACTGAGGGGAATTTGACAGAAAATTAACCACCCCGGTGGTTTTCAAAGTCCAGACCACGTTTTCTGAAAATAACTATAGCCTTATGCAAATTATTAGATGTCACCAATGAAATCCAAAGATGCTTTTTCGCATCACCAAACCATCGTTGGCTATATATCAATATGCAAAACCATTACCCGGAGACAGAACGTATTATTTTAATGAATCATCATTAACACCTATGTCCACCCATAATGCATGCTTTGAACACACCCACACACACATCTTTAGCTATGTCATAATTCACTTTTCGTAACAAAGGATTACTGATGAAGTGGTAATGCAACTTGCAATAGAACAGATAACGTAATACTTTTGAGACAACCCCTGCACGTGCAACACGTCATTGTTCCAACCGGGACTGGGACACAGACCGTCACCTACCTCTCGGGCTCACACGTAAGATATAGTTTGTTTCAATGTTTACATTTTCAAGTTACTGGGTCTGATTTCTTCCAAGTTTTGTCTGATTTTTCGAGTAAACATCCATTTCAGTATGTACCATCATCATTTTCAATGAAGGCCCAGTTAGTGCAATGTTACTGATTTGAATATATCGCAATTTTGTAATTTTCTCTCATGTTGAGTGGATTTGTCGGCCAAAAATCATTTTTCTAGCATTCCCGTGAGTACTTTAGTGCTTGAATCAGTGAAGAGGCTGCGTGTTGATCAAGATTATTCTGCAGGCCAGGGCTATGTGTCAGTTTGACATTTTGACGAAGGTGTTGAATAACGGCACACCTCTTGTGAGGTTATGCATTGTCGTCCATAAAGACTAGAAGTGGGAGATGGAAGTCATAAGAAACTCATCCCGAAGTCATTACTGGTCCACCATCCAATGACATATATTCCTCTGTTCATATGCTGTATGTTGACGCCTCTTACAATCATCAGTCATGTGAAGAAGGGGCCAGACGAAAGTCCAATGACCTGCCCAATAACCTGTCCGTAATGATCGTAAATTCCAGTAGCGTCATCACGTGCACACTCCGCGTGTCAAGCAATGGCAAGATCAGAACGGTGGTTCAACACAGTCGAACACACACACTGATCGGTAACCTACGGCTCGCGAAAGGATTTTGTCCGGCCCACGAAGAAATATTGCCATCCTATTCTGATCCGGCCCGCTAACGATGTTTCTTTATTATGTTTTTTTTTCAACAAAATATCCAAATAAACACCTCAAAATGTTGCTCTAATGCAGACATCAGAAGTCCGAAGTCGCATCTATACTGCAGTATAGCTACAAAACAGTGCTTCGCAAACCGTTTCTTTGATTGTGGAATTCTAAACAGTGCAGAAGGAAATGTTCTGCAGTCTCTGGAACATACAGAATTTGGAGAGACGCCACAATATCCTATTCTAAGCTTACAGAATAACTTTCTCTCGTCTGTTTCTGTGTCGAAATGTTATAGCTTTAATTGGATCTGGGTTTAAGGTGTGGTGAAATTTGCCAGTTCTCCCGCTGTTCCATTTATTTTCTCATTCTTTGAAGACCTCGAATCTAATATAGGCTAACCAAGCTTTCCCTCGGAATTAGTGTTTATTTCTTGATTTAGCAGGGTTGTTTGGCAATGGCATCAGCAAATTTATTTCCTCGGATTCCAGAATGACCAGCTATCCAAATCAAGGCCGTAACAGATTTTCTACTAATGTCAGATTCTAATATAGGTCTAGTAGTCGTGTAGTATAATATAAAACGGGCGGCTTGGGTATCAGTGGCCTATTTGCACCATGCACTCACTCTGATTAGAGTTCCAGTAAACCAATAGCCTCGTCGACTATTTCTACTGGATGCTTACAAGCGAACAATTTACGAAAAATCAGATTGTGTCGCATTTATTTGTTTGTTTTATAAACTCTTTACCATCCGAGGAGTTGTCTTTTCTTCTTAGTCACTGACCTTGGTCCGTCCCCAAAGTTACGGATGAGTTTATTGTTTATTGAGACGGCTGATCACAGTATGGCTGATGTTTAGTCGCTTTCAAATCTTACGACATTACATTTCATGACTATTTCATGCCAATAATGTGTCACCTTGTGGGTTCGTCAACTCGGTGTTTCATTATGATTGGACTATTGGCGAAATGACAGCTCAGTATTGAGTCCCGTGTCTTGAGATGAACATTTAGTTATAACAGGTGGATTTTAGCTCGATTCACGATGGAGCCGTTTCCACTTGCATTGCACGTGGAAAACCAGTTTAGCCTAAAGCTTTATGCAAATGTACGGTCTTCTGTTCTTGGCACTTTTCGATAAAATTCAGTTTCAATTTGGTGAACACGATTTTTGCCCAGGTGTTCAAGTCTTGTTCAGCATCATTATAACAGGTATCTGAATTTTTATACATGTAGATATGGGAACTAAGATCTTGTTGTATATTGTAATATACACTGCCGGGCAAAAGAAACGATACCAAGATTTTGAGAGACTACTGAATAAATTCACAATTGCGTTGGGTATGCAAGAGGTATCCCTTCAAGCTCCGTTGAATATCATTTATATGAAACGAGAGAATTGTTTCTCAAACTATTCTCGAGTTTCATATAAATGATATTCTACGGGAGCTCGTTTAGTATTTTATTTCGTATACATCCATTGTAACAAATAAATAAACTCAGAAACAGTATGCGTTATCCAGCGACAAACACCATTGTGTTCGAGTTTTCTTGCGGAGTGATATATTGCCACTTCACTACCGCAATTGAGACCTCACGCAAATCCAAATATTCCTCCGGTTGATTACTTATTGTGACGGGAAACACATATGAATAAATAATTTAGCAATCAATGGAGTTGATTGCGTCTCTATATTTTGAAAAGTATGTCTCATTGTAAGAATAGCGTTAGTTATCGTTCGATAGAAACTTGACATTAGCCATTTTGTTTGGCCCGTGATGTGGCGGTCATGTGATGCAAAGTAGTTCCGGACCCATAGCTATATTAAACTAGTGGAATTTTTCCTGAAATATATTACACTGCTGATATTTTCACGGATGTGTAAGAAATAATGAGTAGTCAGATTGTCGAGTAGTCAAAAGTGGAAGATACCGTTTAGGGGCTCCGGGATTTTATTGGCTTGCTGGGAAAGACCACACTCGGGTTATCTATATTGTTCTAAAAGAGTCAGAGAATCATTTTTCTTTTTGATAAAAAGTGTTTAATACTGTATGTTGACGTGACAAAAGAACACATAGCAGAATATAATATAACATGCAGAGTAAAAACCGTTCATAACATCACTTGCAAAAACACAGACAAAAATAGAAAAATAAGTTGAGTTGCTTTAACACTGCATGTGCAACAGAACAGGATATATCCAAAGGTGGCATATCTCCGCTCCCGCCCCTCTCATCCCCCCTCCCAGACAGTTATTTCGATTAGAGTAAATATTGGTAGCAAAAAATACACATTCTCTCTCTCTTACACGTTTTCAAATACACAGCTGCACAATAAAGATTATATGTATGTTTCATAAAATTATATGAGCTAACACGATCTTTCAATATAACCACCTGTCACACTCGTTTAATGTCACATCCATTTAGTGCTGAAATGCTATTAACTCGCTCTCTCTCCATCTCTTTCTCCGTCCGTCTGTGACGCACGCCCTCACACACAACACTTTCTCAATACACAGCTGGACCATGCAGAGTATATAATGTAAGTTCATTAACTTATATGTCCTAGATACACAATCCTCGAAATCCAAGGCAAAATAAGACTAACTCAACAGTCTGTCACATGCACTGGAACCACTCCTATTCATGACGATCGTCTCCAGGCGGGCGTTTTGACCAATCAGTGAAGGTTCCATAACGAAAGCTTGCATTCAATCAGATGGCGCGTCTCTCCTAACACACGGCGAAGCAAAGACGTTATGTGTTTAAACTTATCAAGAGTTACTTCTCGTGCAGTCAATGCGATATGTCATTGGTTGTTTATATTCAGCAGTTTTGGACTTTCCATACACACAAAACGATCGTCATAAATAGTGGTGATTCCAGGGTATAGATCTATCACGGACGGTTTGGCGCAGTGATAATATTAAAAGGCCTGTATTTCGAGGATGGACTTACACCAATACACATGTATCTGATTTGCCGTCAGTGTGTACAGAACCAAACTAATAAAGTTTGAGAACCTCCCAAATGGGAAAAGGCATTAGTTCCCACCTCGGGTACTGTGACTAAAACGTTCGGGGAAGAGTTGAGTTGAGTTGAGTTGAAATAATGTTTACGTTGCAAGCACATGTACAATATTTCAGCCAAAACGCAAGAAACATCAAAAGGATTCTGATTTTCTGCTTCGGCAGTCTACATCATTATGTTTAGGCCCGAAATGGGAAAACCCAACATGTGAGGAAGAGACGTAAAACGGAAACGTACCCTCGAAATCCAGGCTATAATTAACTACTGTCTCCATCCGTCAAATACCCTGGACCCACTCCTATTCACGACGATCGTTTTGCGAGAATGGAAAGTCCCATAAATCTAAATATAGACATCCAACAAAATGTCACATAACTGCACGAGAAGTAACTCTTGATAAATTTAGACACATAACGTCTTTACTTCGCAGAGTGTTAGGAGAGACGCCCTACATGATTAGACGCCAGCTTTTGCTATAGAAGCTTAACTGATTGGTCAAACCACTCGCCTCAAAACGATCGTCGTGAATAGGAGTGGATCCAGGGTATTTGACAGATGGAGACAGTAGCTAATTATAGCATGGATTTCGAGGATGAGGCACTCCAGGAGGAATGGAACAATATTCCTTAGATGCAAATCAGAAGACTTATATCCAGCATTAGGAGGCGTGTTGAAACTTGTATTCGTGCGAGAGGGGGTTATACCCGATACTGACACCCATTCGTGGGAACAAGGACAGATGGTTTGCAAATCGTTTCACCAGTTGACTGTTTATGGTACAGGAGCATACTTTCTACGCGACTGAATTTGTTCAAAAATACCAGCATGGAAACGTTGATAACAACATATGAAATGTTCGATTCATGTCTTCATTTGTCATCAGTATTACTCTTTTACTGTCTTACAAATACAGATTTTACATTGCAACTGGACGTCATGTTACAACTGATGCTTGACAATAATGTTCAAGTCAACTATGACATAAAATCCCGGTGGTGCTTAACTTTTGAGCGGGTGTATATACGCTTCATGAAAACACTAATGTTCAAGTTGAATAATAAATACGCACTGACAATACCTAAAAGGATTGTAAACTCGGGCATATGACTTTTGTCACGATCCTAAGGTTGCAAACTTGCTTTAATATATTGGGGGAGAGAGAGAAAGAGAGAGCGAGAGACAGAGACAGGACGGATAGGCAGAGAGAGAGAGAGAGAGAAGCAGACAGAGACATAGAGACATACACAGAGACAGAGACAGACACAGAGACAGACAAACAGATGATGACAGAGACAGAGACAGACAGAAAACACAGAGACAATGATAGAGACAGACACAGCCAGGGACAGGCAGAAAACACAGAGACAATGATAGAGACAGAGACAGACAGAAAACACAGAGACAATGATAGAGACAGACAGAGACAGACAGATTTAGACAGACAAACAGAGACAGAAACAGAGAGACATACAGATACAGACAGAGACAATGGTAGAGACAGACAGAGACAATGATAGAGACAGACAGAGACAATGATAGAGACAGACAGACAGATAAACAGAGATATACAGGGATAGAGACAGTTTATCCTGTCGGAGAAAAATACACAGTTGCTTCATTGGTGGAGAGTCATACCATTGTATGCGGAATTGTTGCCAGACTTGGTGTTATAGGAGAGGTCGAGGACAGGGGAAGGTAAGACAAAGCCTAGAAAACGAGGGCAAGGATATGTAAAGCACTTGTACGCTTGGCAAAAAGACATCCCACAATGAACAGCGTTGTGGTACCGGATCAATGGCGGTCATACGTCGGAACTTTCTGAAGTTCTGCACGAAGGCGGTTTCATGCTGGTGGACGCACGTGAAGCCAAAGGACAAGTTTTGACGACTATGCATATGCAGGAGTTACTGCAATAGTCTAATGCTCGGGAGAACTGGAATATGAGGTCGAAGTGGTCGTAAGAAAGTCACTGACGGTGGCGCACATATGACGTGAACAGACAGGATACATCTTACGATCAGACCAATGGAATGCGGTGGATGCTTCGTCAAGACATGGAATCCTCTGATGCCAAAAAGGCCAAGAATCTTTGTTAAATTATAAGAATCCAAAGGCATACAGCTTTTTCTCTGTGGGCCACCCCTTTTCGTGGGAAGAACAGTTTGCAGATAAAATACTTCCTGAACTAAAACCGTGTTTCCATGATCTATAAAATTGACAACGTGGCATGAAATAATAAATAAACAACAGCAACAAAAGTTCACATTTGAATTCAAAAGGCATAATTTGTTAGAGTAATATTTCGCTTTCATCTGAAAGGGTATCACTAAAACATAATATAATTACACGTTGGCGAATATCGAAATAACTGTACACACATTCAAATCATATTGTTCTTTCTCACTGTGTTGTGTTTGTTGATTTTGTAACGTAAACCAGTGAATCTCAATGGCATGAAACTGGCAGGCAACTGAAAATGATCACAGTTGGTAAATAGGGGGGTCGTAGCACGTCATTGTGGCAAGACATGTGTTAACTATGGCGTAAACGATAGCTCTGTAATAACAGCGTTGACAGATGGGCTTGATTGGTGTTCAATACTTTTTGCAATTTAACCCACCGACAATCAACTGCCATAACAGACTCACAGCGGGATAGAAATAAAATCGAAGGATCATTTTACCAGTATGAAATTATATTCCTAGCAAAATTAATCAAGTGTACAGATGCAGGAAAATAAAAACTATTATTTTTTAACCCGTAGCAGATTAGTTTAGGAGTATTTAATTATACTGTGACATTTAATAGCGGTGGGGTAAAATGGTTTTCGTGTAATCAGTTCTTCATTTGCTTTTCTGATTGTTCGACTATTAGTCATTGTACCGGTCATAGGAGATTGGGCAGTTGACGTTTCATGAAAGCTTCTGAGATGCCAGACATTTTCCGTTGAGTTATTGCCTTATATAACCTTATTATGTAAGGCAAGAAATAGACGCTTATCTGAAATATTTTGTGGTGTGGAAACGCAAGCCTGTAACCCCCTCCTTTAGCTCGTTAGCACCAAATCAGACCCCAAAATATTATGAAAACTCATAAATGGGCTCAGATTCCACCATTTTTCATATTAATGGGTCTGGGGAACATCTCTCGGTCTCCTCTAGAACATGGTATCTTTCATAGACTTACCCCGTTCAAGAAAAAACACGTCAGTCCAAGTTTCTGCAAGGCGCTTGGAACGACATGACAGTTCATACTAAAACCTGAAACGCTTTTTGTTCAGACTGTTAGTGTGTTAAAGCGTCAAACTGCGTCACACAGGGTAGCTGACCCCAAGTACTCTTGCAATACACTCTGGTCTTAAGTGATCCATCCCTTCTCATAGCAAGACAAACAGGTATATTACAAGACGGACAGTCTACACATTAAAGATAAAACTGTCCGCGTCCTGTTTGGAGACCGATATCCTTGATGCCATAAGATTTGTACACACGTATGTTGGTTCACACGGTTGTACTTTAAATTTAATGGTTGGTAAGACAATACCGGCTTCTCCGGATTTCTCTTCTCGACACTCACGTTATTCAGTTATTGGGCAACGGTAATTGTTTTGTGTTTACGTACTCACGTTTCAATATATTATAAACGAATCAATGTTCGTGCAATTAACTCAAAAACACGCTTTTGTGTACATTGCGTAGGCACTCAACAAAACATTCAAATGCCCCATACTTTATTTATGCATCTTAGTAAACGTAAATAGAAATTGAGAGACTCGTGTATCATGACAGGGCGACTTTATGGTCATGTTTAGATGACACAAAATTCAGTTTTATGAATATATATGTAGTACCAGTGAATACTAGTATTGCAGTAGAACATATACACTTATTTCTGAGCTTAAATATCTTTATGAATACTTCTATCATTGAGGTTTATTAACTGTGTCTCTTTAAGTTTATTTGTTTTCTTTATAGTTTCAAAAAGAGCTTGGATTTGTATGTGTATTACGTTTCATAGTTATACCATTAATTCTATAGATGCAAGCCAGTTCTGTCCCTTTATTCAAACAACGATTAGGTTCAGCAGTTTGACAGCTTATTGTGTATGTTGTAGTCCTGCTGTTTAATGTCCAGGAGTCCGGGAACGTCCGACAGCGTCCGATTAACGTTTGAGAGTCGGGTAACATTCGATAACGTCACAAGAGTTTGATATTTCGAAAAACGCAAACGGAAGACATATTGCAATCAGAAATTGGGTATTATCATTAACAAACTTGAGCTTACTAGTCTGGTCTGAAGCAAACTGTAGAGAACGGAAGTTGCGCCATACAGGGATTGGTGATATATCGATAGGGCCGGTTTTAGGGACCGTGGGCCCCAGTTGGAGTGTACTTTCATGGGGCCCAGTTTGAGGCTATAAAAAGGTTGCTGGGTTTTATAGTGGGACTCTTTCAGCCATACGCGCACTGTCGCCAGTTGAGTGCAGGAGGAAAACCCGCATCACTAGTGGGGACTACATTGAGTGCAGGAGGAAAACCCGCATCACTAGTGGGGACTACATTGAGTGCAGGAGGAAAACCCGCATCACTAGTGGG
>JAUELE010030966.1:0-16247 GCA_031471655.1 Diodora aspera
CCCCCCCCCCCCCCCCCCCCCCCCCCCCCCCCCCCCCCCCCCCCCCCCCCCCCCCCCCCCCCCCCCCCCACAACATGGTTCATGGAAGATATACTGTTCTGGGAGTTCTGGGGCATGCTCCCCCGGAAAAGTTGGACAAATCAACATTTAAAATGATGCAATCTGAGCCCATTTCACGAGTTTTCAAAATATTGGGGGGGGGGGTATGTGTCGCTAACATAGCAAAAACAATTTAAGGGGCGAGCTAAGGGATGGCGGGAGGGGGCGTGTCCCCCGTGCGCCTGCCCCCGATCCAGGCTTGCTGCAGTATTGTAACTTAGAACTACTTAAAGTGTTAGATATTTAATTGAGCGTTTTCATCGAATCAATGAAAAAGTCTAGGACGTCTCTGTTGTTTTGTGTTTTGATTTTAGTTGGGGTTTTTTTACCATCAGGTCTAAGCGCGACATCAGACATTTCTGAAGCAAAGGTCTTGCTGTAAAATATAATCCCGACAATTCAGAGAATTTGGTTATATCGTAAGATACTGTATTGTTTTCTCAAGAAATGTTTTCCACATACAAGAGCTGACGTAGCTTGGATCCTCTTCAGATCGCCCAATTATCTTTTAACTACATATAAGCACCAAGTCATTCCCTAAAATATAATGACTAATGAATATCGCGACATGACATGACATGACATTGTATGCGTATCCCAAACAGCACATCAGTAACGCGACATTATGTTCATCCTTAACAATACATAAATACAGCTACATTAGAGAAAAATATTGCTTTGTGTGAGCATCTGTCGACGATCAGTCAGTACTTTCAAGAAGAGTAGCTTCCCTTGAGGTGTTCAACTGACTTCACGCTTCACTTTATCCGAGCAACTTTTTAGCCATAGCGCAACGTGATGTGCAAGATCAATATCGAGTGCAAAGAAAGTTAAAAAAACTGGATTAATTGAAAGAAAAATGAAAGCAAAATCCCATTTGCTACTGTGACCTAAGCCATTCTCTGGAAGCCATGTCACGCCATAGTATTGTTGTTATTTTTGTTGATTAGTAAACAGAGTTATTGTGTGTTTTATTAGATGAGCTATACAACAAGACCTGTGTTGGTCAATTAATCACCAACATCTCTGACACATTCAACACGTCGCTCAGTACCATCGACGATGTCAATTCCACCATGATACAGAACAAGATCAACGACCCTTGCAAGACCCTCTACACCACAGCTAGTGAAGAATATTGGGAGTAAGCTAGAGTTTGTGCATTGAAATAACTTGATAGCCTAGTATAATTGGAATTCTACCATGACATTTAAGTTTGCTTGTTTCTGATTGGTCAAAAATCATTGTACAACGGTCTCTCTCGCGTTCGGTTTCAAATGATATTACATTTCATGATCCAATCTACGATACACCCCTCGGAAAATGAAAACACTGTAGGTTTATCTCCTAAGTTTAATATCGTGGCCCTACGATGAAAAAATTACAACGTTGAATTGCTGCATATTTGATACACAAAATGTTATATTTGATAAAAGTTATTTATTTGACAACGGAACTATATGTATTTAATAATTATAATGGTACGTGCTTATTCGCGAAATGTTAAATATTTGATCACGAAATGTTATATATTTGATAACGGAATGGTATATACTCTTAAAAATGTAGCGGATATTGAAATTGCAAAGTCAATAACAAACTAATGATAATAATAATTGGTCCCAAAATAATTTTATGTTTACAAAGAAGGAATTGAGTAAACAATTCACCTTTGCTATCATGGTCCGTGAAAGTAGGAATGGGTAAGAAACGGAAATTGAAAGTTGATGTTTTTGCGTCAATAGTGCGTAATGTCCCCGTTATTGGCCAAACACTCACTGATTCGTTGAGGCATCATGCGTATGAGTCTACTTATGGCAATTTGATGCAGTCGGTCCCATTCTTCCATCAACGCCTGGCCAAGTGTATCTAGCGTGACTGGTTGCCTTTCACGTTGACACACACGTCGGCCCAAGATGTCCCAGACATTTTCAATGGTGGAAATGTTAGGGCTCATTGCTGGCCAGGGCATCCTATGGATATTGTGCCGTTGAAGGTGGTTATTGACTAGTCTTGCACGGTGAGCACGGGCGTTGTCGTCCTGAAAGAGAAAACGGCGCCCCCACGTCGTGCAAATGGGACATAGGGTGTCCGTATGTTGTCCCGATAGTACTGGTCAGTGACTCTTCCTTGCACGATATGGAGTAGGGTTCGGTTAGTCATAGTGATCCCATCCCACACGTTACAGACCCACCACCAAATCTGTCATACTGCCTCAGGTTAACATTGGCATGGCGCGCGTTACGACGTCGCCTATCAAGGAAATCTAAAGTGTACCGGGACTCATCTGAGAATATTACACGTAACCAACGACGATTTCCCCAGTTCCTGCGTTGTGTACACCATTTGCGCCTTTTGGCAGTGTGAAGGTTGGTCAATGGCTGCTCTCTACGAGGCCGTCTATCGTGAAGAGGGGTATCGTGTAGACGATTTTTAATCGTCTGACCTGTCATCCGGTACCAGTAGCCAGGTGTAGGCTTGTAGCAATCTGATTTGCTCTTTGAGTGCGATTTCTTAGAGCCTGGGTACTAATCAACATATCCTGAGCTGTTGTTGTTGACCGTGGACGACCTGAACGGCATCGATCATAACAATTATGGGTTTGGTGATACCTGCTCCATAATCTGGTAATCAGAGACAGGGAAACATTTAGAAATTGTCAACCTCAGACTGACGGCTGCCAGTTTCAAGCATACCAATTGCTCGTAGACATTCAGCACGTTGGTACGTCGCATGCGAACAAACAAAGGATGTCTCGGATAAACAAAATCAACTACGGATTAGAGTCAGAAGCTATGAGAATGAAAGAAATCTCGATCACAAGGGAGTAAATGACCCTGGCCACGTGCACACCACTGGCTGCGTTTTGATGCTCTGTTGTAGAGCAATTCATGTTATCTTTAGTTCAGTCGGCGATTGTATCCAAAACAAATCGTTATTTTGTTATTTACCTTGAAATTACAATATCCCCTACTTTGGTTTAAAGAGTGTAGTTCACTCAGACAGCTGGTTTTATTTGGAGATCAATTAACGAAATGACGTTCTTTATAATACCTCTGATTTCTTGTACGATAAGATATATTTCCTTGAAATGTATTCCATATTCATATTTAACGACTCTTTTCACTGTGAAATACGTTTAGACGTTCAAAAGCAGGACAAACAAGAATCAAAATGCGTTGATTTTGATAAACAACTTGTTTATGGAAAAATAAACAGAGTTGACGTCGGAAACAGAAAGACTTCGAAATTGGAGACTTCGAATCGAAGGACAACAAAGCAATGATACAATATCGAATACCATATCGATGGTCACATAGAGTCTTGCAGGTAATCAATTCAGCGCGAATTTGGTTTTTGTGTTCCATGGAGGTTAAGAGAAGCGCGAGTGACCGTGTGTTGCTGGCGATGTGCAAAGTCCAGTAACGAAGTAAGTTCAAATCGTTTAAGTCTCTCTAATGAGAGATGTAATCATAACTGTATAATAATCTAACATTGGGAAAAGATCAAAGTAACTGTGGAAGACTGAGGATGTGGTTTAAGTAATTAAGCAAGTTGTTAATTACATTAATTGGTAAAAACGATACTCAAACTGGGTGAGACATACAGCGCCGTATCAACTGTATTATGTCAAAATGGCGGACGTGGAAGTGACTCGACTCGCAACTTTGAAAGTTTAATTAATAAACTAAAAGTCATCGTACTCATATTAAAATTTGGTCAGACGACCTTTTGGCCGTATGCAACAGGAAATTCACCTTGGAATTGATTCGTATTAATCTTGAATGAAATCCGCCGTTACATTTGTTCAGGAGTCGTGAACGGGTTGAAAGAGCTCAGTGCTGGTTTTTATGTTTTGGGCGATGAATTGCATGTGCTTTTCATTTGTATCCACACATGCACATTTTCAATGACATTCAGGTCATGAGATTGTGCCGGTCATGTCATGGTGTGGATATTGTTCTTGCAAATGTATTCTTGTGTCACACTGGCCCTTTGAACAGGGGGGTTGTATATTTACTTTTATGAACAATAAAATTATTTTGGTGTGGAACACATTTAACTGTTACTGGATGGACGTAAGAATCATGGCCAATGTTATAAGCATGCGTAATGTCTCACAAAAATTGCCCTTCGTTTGTTTTTCATCGTGCGAAGCGAACTTGTTTTCCCACGCTCACTGATTTTTCGTGGTCGATCTGTTCGCGATACATTTTCTCGGCTTTCAGTAGGTTGATGTTTTTCCAAATAGACCAAACTGTTGAGTCTAAAATACTTAATAATGTAGCAATTTCTTAATACCAAATCCCACTTACTTTTAAATCTATGTTGATTAATTTTGTTTTCTACTCTTCGCCAGTTCGCCGGAATTACGACCATTGTCTACAGACAGTGTTTGAAACCCACCCCGAAGCAGACGACGTGTGACGTCACAATGACTGCGTCCGTCATCTCGCCAGCTTTCTGTGGACATGTCACACATAGTTGTGCGTTATATATTACCGCGACATGAAAATAATCACGGCAAGACATTAATTACGTAGCATCTCTTGGTAGTTGTGAATTGTCAAACAGTATTGGTATCCTGAGGTGAATAGTTCACTGTTACATAATACTGATCTCGTTGACCAATATCCAGATCCATTATATCATGGATTATCTATGTGTTTCGCTATTTAAACCACCAGCCAAAATGTTGACTGAATTTCATGAAATGATTGAAACCTTTATGTTACATAAACCAAAGATGTTAACGATTTACAAGTGCATATGGTGACAACTGTAGATACCAAGAAGCCGTACTGTATAGCTCTCCTCACGATTTTAAAATGGATGCAGCGCCAGATGGGGATAACATTTAGCAATACTGAATAGATATTCAATTAAGGGATATTGTAATTTATTAACATGTGTACGTCTTGCTACACTCTAGCAAAGATGATGTCTTCAGATACCAGCAAATTTCAGGTTTCTGTGCCTGTTTAGGGTTTTAGAGTGTCAGTTCAGTTGCTCATTAATTAAACTTCGTCCCATCTTTGATCTTTGCTCCAGTTTTAATGGCTCTTCAACAGTCTTTATGATCAAAAGCCTACATTAAGGTCACTTAAAGAAAATAACTTGTTTCTCATCACTCGCCCGCCCCTTAAATATCTGCCGCCCCTACCAGTTTTTTAAAATCTAATTTGCTATGTTTGGGATTAACACAGATACGTACCTGCAGGTAGACCACAATTTTACACATTGTTGTTCCCAGGAACCAGGTCAATGCCACATCTTGTACCAGAGTAGGGGGCAAGCACAGCAAAATAACGAGGAAATCTCCCACTGCCAAATTTACAATGAACACATTGGTCACTGTCCTCATATTGTGGTTCTTCCATACTGCATACACAACCAGGAAGTTACCAACGAGTCCCACAATAAATGTGATCACATACAATACGATGATTGGCCATTCGTAAGCTTGTGGGAACACAAGGTCTAAAATCCCATCATAATAGTCCTCCAACGTTTCACAATATGCGTTCCAACAATCGGAATCATTTCCCGTCGTATTCGAAGTGCTGTTGATGGAGTCATTCATCTTGAAATATGAGGACGTGTTTGTATAAAGTTAGTTTCCAATACTTTTTGGAAGTTTAAAAGTTCGCGGAAGTCAGGAATTATTTCCAAAGGTTCATCCTCAATACTTTTTCTTTTTCTTGATGGTTATCCTCAGAGAACTCACATCAAACAAATGTTTGAACTGGGCCCGTCCACAACAAAAGTTTCTTTAATTATTTTTTTCTGTCTCACTTAATTTATATAGGCAATGGCTTTAGGGAGACAAAGGCAAAGATTCACATATACTCCCAATAAACGTCGACATCCTGTGTGACTGTTTCACGGCAAACACACATATCTCATCACCACAGACTGATAATTAAGGGACAATTACTCCAGCTGATGAATCGAGACGTGCGTCGTAGTGATCGCTGCCACTGATGTTTTCCATTTATCTGAAAAAAGCGAAGTATAAAGTCAGGATAATGATTTCAAACACGTGACTGGAATCGATCCACGTCACTCACATATGGCACACTGGTGGCGCTCGTGTTCACAAATTACATCATTAATGGACACTGTATTAAATAGTGTTTAATACGGTAATCGTGTGACGCAGTAGATAATGCCACTGTTATAGTTACCCGAAATACAAAGACAATTACCGACGATCCATTTGCAGATCTCTTCGGAACAAAAGGATAAATTTCGTTCCTCTTTTATTGCATTCAGGGCGGAATAAGCAGCAAGAATTCAATTACAAACAGACACGTTAGGGAAAAGAGATAAGCCATTGGTTTCACATGAAGCCGGACTTTCTCTACATTCATATCAATGTGTCTGTATTAACCCCCTACAAATACGAAAGCTACTTGGTTTAACTCAGCAAATGATGAATGACAGATCCAATTAAGAACTTGCTAGGACGAAGGTAATGATTGCTATTCACAGGGCTCTGCGATGGATATCTGGTCCTTTCACAAAACCTAGTTATCCCAACACTTTTGTCATTTTGTCTTCTAAATCTGACCCTTGGCTCTGCAAGCGGGGATATTTCACGGAACATAGCCATTTAATGATATTCTAGAAAACAGCACACTGATTTAAATTAGAGACTATTCAGATCAGAATACAACAAGATTACTTTAAAAGCGGAATTACAAATTAGATCATAGTAGCTATGTACGTGCAGTTCTTCCCAGAAGCCAAGGATGTTATATCGAAGCTTGGCTCTGGACAGAGGATGCTTCATTCATTTACCTACAGACAACAACACTTCAGCCAAACAGTTTCGGTTGATGTCCAGAGTATAACTGACGCATTTTAAACATGAATGACATGTCTGTAAGGAGAGACCAGTATCTATAGACTGGACACTCTTGGGTGTCCAAGGTGAGGACTAGACACGACTCAGCCTGTAACCTATTTACTGTTGTTAGTCGACACTTAAGGACGTCCGGACGGCATTCTAAAATCAAATTGGGGGAAATAAACTTGATCATTGTCAGAACATCTCAAAGCAGCCCGTCTTATTACATTATGAAGTGTCCAAAGTGTTTGGTGCTTAGTTGAATGGTTGTTACAGGAAATAAGATTAACTTTGTTTCTGGCAAAGACATCATTTGGTTTTTTTTCTCATCTTTGAAAGTTGATCGTGAAAGAATGTAATTATGATAAATAGCTTGGAATATTGTTTCGAAAGAAAGACTCAGACAGTATTCGAGCAATGTTTCACTCATGTCGTCAATTAGAGAAGACTTTTGATTAAGAATGATGACTGTAGTTTGACTACTTAATAGACAAGTACGTTCGCCAGGACATTTTGAAGATCAGTTTGAAGAATCGGTTATGGGGTCTTATATTCCCTTCATGTTTGATGTTTGATTTATAGAGCTTTGTGATCTAAAATTGTTGACCATTAAAAAGGTTTCCAGTAGTATTTGTCCACAGTGTTATCGATTGCTCTGTTTGCAATCCGGGTGCTGGTAAGTATCGTATAAAAAATACTCTCACTCTCATACTGCAGTCTTTGTAGATACACATCTATGTTCGATGTGCTCCATTTCGTGATTGTAACGTACTCAAAGTACACTCGCATCTTACACTTACTTGTAACTTGCTGCAACATCAAAAATAAACATCCAATCACTACCTAGTTGCATTAGCTTCTGCAAACTGGAATGCGATTCAAACGTCAATGTCAATTTACAGTTTTCATTAAATTTAACAGTGTAGTAAAAATAAAGTAAATATCACTGATTTATTTGGAACTACAGTTCCCTGAAAAGTAGTTATTCTGCTACTGTTGCGGTTGATCCCCTTCCGGGATTCGATCCCCGCACCCTCAGCGTCAGACACTTATTGCCAGCACTAAGATCAGCGTTGCAGACCAGTCAGCCACCGAGACTTCGCGAAAAACGAAATTCAGAACTGGGTTATCTGTATAGTCGATATTCAGCGACGATTGGTGTCTGACCCGGACGACCCCGTGGGGCTTCCGGGGAGTGACGGGGTGTCACTTGGATAGAATAGGGCCTCAGTAACCCAATGCTTGTCTTACAAGGCGACTAAAATGGGGATATTTTGCTTTCTATTTCTTACTTTCTATCCTGTGTTGTCCCTTTTCTGATGTGCCTTTTACACATCACATTGTGCTATGGCTGAAATATTGCCCCCTGCAATGTAAAAATCCATTTCACTCACTCACTTTTTCAACTCGAGAGATTGAACCCTGACACCGATGTAGATGACATCAGGGTGATACAGGGTATTTTTGTTCAGGTTTGTATCACATTTTGTTTGTCAATTTCAGCTGATTGCTTATCAATTGCTCATAAAATGTCGATCAATTTGCACAAAATGCTAATCATTTTCATCTGGATGTGTTAAACTGTTAATCAAAAATTTCAAAACAAAACAGACCCTGTGATATGGCAGTTGATTGCCGAAAACCATGGTAAAGTCAAATCCACTCATTCACTCACTAGTAGTAATACTAGTATATATACCGTCGGCCCCCGTTAATCCGACACCCGTTAATCTGACACCCTCAAAATCAGACATATTTTGGGAACCATTTCTATTTTAAGACATGAATTTACCTCAATAATTTGACATCCTCGTTAATCCAACATTTTTGCCTGCAACCGCTCATGTCGGATTAACCAGGGCTCACTGTACTTGTCAAAAGATGAATTCAAGGAATAAGGCTTTGTATGTTATATCTATCATGCACCAGTAGCACTGAAATACTGTAGGAATTCCTTGGTCAGACATCATTGAAGACTAGCTTGAGTAGGCTACAGTTCGGGAAAAAATTGCATCCTAGTATTGTTATATTATTAATAACAATGATGATTCAAATATGAATTGGCGTCAAACATTGTCTGAAACATATATACATGTACCGTTAAGGTGAACAAATGTACACCTTAGGAGGTATGGTGTGGGATTTAGCTGCTGTATCAGGCGTTAGCATACAAGTTTTGCAGTTGTATGTTGAATCCTTTGGGTCGAATCTATACCTGTCTCTTTCATGAATTCTGGCACCCATGTGATGTAAGTCACTCTGGTAATACTGAAGATGACCAAGTGCCATACTAATTCTTTGATTTATATGCAAATATATCAATTCATCCCATATATGTAAAAAAATAGGTATTATGCTCATATTTAAATATGTGTATGGTATAGAAATATTTAAATTGAATTAATTTAATTGGAGGGGATGGAGTGTTTATATCAGTCTCATATAATTTGAGAGTGAGATTTATAATTTATTGTATGGGACCATCTTCTACCTTAGAAGGTAGATATTTTCTTTTTACATTCAAACACTAATTTGTTAAATGTTTATGAAGATTTAAGTGAATGTTGTTGTGCATTATCAAGTTGGAAATAATTATGTAAATTCAGATTCTGTTGGAAGTTTATAAATTCCGGCTCTGTTTTTTTCCTGCAAGCATTTGCCTCAAGGCAAGTGTTATGTGCGTGTGGTCGGGAGTATGTGTAAGTATATAATGTATGTGTAAAGAGTAATGGCAGCTCTACACAGACATTTCCAAGAGACGGGAAGGACAGTTATGATATCAGTTAACTGGAAGAGGGTTATCTAACAGTTCATGGTTATCTCTTTGTGTACTTTGACTCTGTGCAGACATGTACAAGAAATTGCTATCATGTCAAATGGCAAGTGCTGGAGTTATCTCCCACAATGGAACTCTTCAGTCGAGGAGGAGATATCTTCTCCTTGAGATTCCTAAATACATTTAGGGTATGCTATATAACTGGAGCAGTATATGTCAGACCTTTTCTGATAGGAATGATATAATAAAGGGCAGCTGAGCTATAATTAACTGACCAGTTTATTGGTTTTGGTAGAGATATGTTAATTGTAGTCTTTTGGCTGTACGTGTACATATGTTTCTATGTTTTGCAGTTGAGGTGTCGGATATAGCATAGTGATTAGCATTTTGGCATTATAATAATAATAATAATAATGATAGTAAGCCAACCCTCCCCTGCTGCATATCTTTTAAAATGTAAATAATAATAATGATAATGATAATAATGTATTTGTATAGCACCTAATTAATTTCCAGTCTGGAACTGCTGCAGTGGTGCAGCAATACAATAATAAATTCTGTGATGCCAAGGGCGATGAAGCTGGAAAAACAATATGAGTACCAAAATTAACTTGAACGTTCAGCATTTTCAGATTGAGGCTGAAACACATCAGATAGCATGGTAAATAAAAATAATAATGTCACAAAATCAGCTGCGTCTGTATTATCACAGTTTTAATGTAAGAGCCGAGTGCCGTTGAAAGAATGCTGCATGAAAAAGATTAGATGTGTCGGTTCAAAACCGGTTGGGCTTATGACATCATAATAGAAACTAAACATTTGAGAGACAAGAAAACACATCAAAGTTACTTCTCTGTGGTTAGCCGACATTCATAAAACACACAGCAAGCTTAACAACGACCAGATGGATCCACTTGGGAAACTCCACAGGGTTCTGTAAAACAAACACAGCTAAATGGGAGAAAGAGTTAACTAACATTTAGTCCCAGAAATATTAATCTACAAAAATATTAAAATACTAAAACCTAAAAGGAGCCTACAGCTGAGAAATCCTAGACTTGGGCAGGCTCCATTATCTTTGTATGCTTTAGGGTCTGGGCGACAGACCAGGAGAAAGAGTGGAGAACTCTGTAAAGCTGCTGTTGGTTACAGGCACTGGCACTGTACCTAGTAATCTAGAACTAATTATGGGTTTGAATTCTGCTTAAATACTTCTCTTTTAGCCTGGAGACTGAACCTTGACATTGACGTGAATTTCTATTCCCAGTTTTGTTTTCCAAAAAGAAAAAATTATATTTGAGCCCATATCCAACATTAACTTTTAAAGTTCAGATTTGTTAGTTCTTTCATCTTGCATCTTGAAATCCGGGGCATCATGACTCTGTCAATGTCTGTCATATACCCTGGAATCACTTCCATTCACTACGATCGTCTCAAG
Organism: Diodora aspera; assembly: GCA_031471655.1. Classification (NCBI taxonomy): domain Eukaryota; kingdom Metazoa; phylum Mollusca; class Gastropoda; order Lepetellida; family Fissurellidae; genus Diodora; species Diodora aspera. Next base: position 11,167 of record JAUELE010030966.1, read on the forward strand.
GCTGGCGTTTTGGTCAATCGGTGAAGCTTCCATAACAAAAGGTTGCGTCCAATCATGTGGCGTGTCTCTCCTAACACTCAACGAAGTAAAGACTTTATGTGTTTAAATTTATTAAGAGTTAATTCTCGTGCAATGAATACAATATTTAATTGGTTGTCTATATTTAGCAGATTTGGAATTTTCCTTATACACAAAACGACCACGGTGAATACAAGTACATCCTGGGTATATGAGGGATGTTGGAAAAGTTATTATGCCCCAGATTTCGAGAATGTTCCATGTTCATTTTGCAGGTTCAGCTGCTGGGGAATCCACGAATGTGGTTGTGATATTTGTGTAGTTGTAACACCAGTTCATGACATTTGCATTGTTTATCATAACATTTCATGGTGATTTAAGGGTTTTAAAATAACGTTTTACAAAATTGTCAAGTTTTTTTGCTGACAAATGCAACAGTAAAAAGATTAAAGTAGTATGAATTTTCATAGCCTATCAAAGTTGACATAAAATAATTTTAGAACATTTTTTTAAAATTCATGAAATATCCATAGATAGAAAAGTAGACATTTAATTTATAATCCCATGTCAACGGGTACAGCTGTATCCGTCACGTCACAGACATGTCTCCCCATCATTTATTTGACTGTCTGGCTGGCCCATCGGCTCTCTTCCTTTATTGTATTTGTAGGTCTAACTTACTGGCTTATTTACTCAGTGGGTAAGTGACCAACGGTCATCCTACAGACCGCCTGTCTTTCAAATATATCAACACAGACTGCTCCGTACACAGTCAAAATGTTAACTTGTTAAAGAATAATTCGTCCACTGATTTGAAGGGGCTGTCTCAAAAGTGTTTATGACAATTTGAACGAGTCTGGTTTGTTGTCACTGTCAGCTTAATCTTCTCTTGCTACAGTGAAGAAATGCGGTCAGTCAGTGCTGTAATTTATATATATTGTACAAAGTTAGTTAGGTGGGTTGGTATTTCAGTCATAAATGAGCTCACATGCATGAAACTGTGAACACTTTTGCACTTTAGAATTTTCATTGAGTTTTAATATTCATTTCAAAAGTTTGAATTTTTTTCTAAAATATATTTTCCAATGGTGTCCAAAGCTTATAGTTATTTCATATTTAAACACTGACCGTTTAAAATGTGTTTCTTTTAAATTATTTTTTTAAATAATGAATTGATGTTTATAGCATATTGTAGAGTCATCTCTCAGCCCAATGTTGGAGTTGCAAATCTGTTTTCAAGAATTTGAATTTTACTTAAAAACATTCATCAAAGCACATTAAGTGTATTCTTTCACATTTTAGTCAAGGATAAAATGTCAGAATAGTTTTGTGCTGTAGATTCTTATTCTTATGATCCTTTGATTTCTGGGAAGTTCTAGGGTCGGTGAGGTAGATCAGTTGTTTGAGCATCAGCTTTCTGACTTAAGGAGCATTGATTTTTACCGTAAGGGGCATGAGTTTGATTTTTACCGTAAGGGGCATGAGTTTGATTTTTACCGTAAGGGGCATGAGTTTGATTTTTACCGTAAGGGGCGTGACCATAGCTCGCAGTTTTAACTACATCAAAGTCATCCAGCTGCCCGCTGGTGATGCAGGCTTTCCTGCTGCATTCAACTGGTAAAAGTGGGCAAATGGATGAAAGATTGCTGCGTCCCACTATAAATCCAATAAACCAACCAACCATGGTCACCTGCATTTATCATAAAAATGTGATTTTAATTAAACTCTCTACATTTTGAGTCCTCTTGCTATGGATTTCGTCCCAATTCACCAATTTAATTCATAAAGAACCGATATGTGATACTTTCACTTTTATGATTTGATGATCCTCTCTTTATTGAATAAAGCATTTATTAATTCATTAAATCAATGAATACAAAATTTGCGTAATAAGTTATAAATGTACTCATCCTGGTATAAAATTTTATAAAATTTTGAGAATATCCCTCTTGTAAAGGAAATTCGTGTTTGGAAAAAATTGACTTTTTGTCTGTGTGCTAAGATACGGATGCACAAGTTCCCATTCTTTGCTTGCGGACGACAAGATTTCCATTGGAGTCGAGGAGAAGAGGTGATTGACTTTAGTCGACTATTTTGGATTTGTTTATGTTGGGATGTGTCGTAGGGAATTAGTTTGAGTGTAGCTTCAGACTGTTGTCTTTTGTTTCTGGCATCAGGATGTGACCAACAGTATTGTTAATGTGAATCAGTCCGAATCCAGACATACATTGCTGCTGCTGTTGTAAATTATGAGCTTGCAGTTGGATACCTGCTCTTTGCACAATTGTGACGGAGTTGGAAGATTCTGATTTACATGCAGTTTGAATCGGGAGTACACTACTGTTTTGTGACTTGAGACAGCAATTTGATGCAACAGCGACAGAAACAATTGGTACTGTTTGATTTAGTACTTTGTCCTTGTTCAGAAATGCTGAGGATTATCTGAAATTAAACATCTGATCGAGGCTGTTATTCTTTCCTACTGGATACCACTTTGTCATAAACTGTACATGGATTGTATTGTGACTTTAAAAGGATTTCTCAAGGTCGTTTTGCTTGATTCTCTGAAGGGCGTTTTGCTTGATTCTTTGAAGGTCGGTTTGCTTGATTCTCAACTCTTTAGCACAGTGGTTGGCATGCAAGCCCAGCATTTGCCAGACCTGGCAGTTATGGGTTCGACTAGACCTGGATACCTCCCTCTCTCTCTCTCAGCCCAGAGATCGAACCCTTACACCAATGTGATCAATATAGCCGAGAGAGTACCAAAAGCTTAACTCTTTAAAGGCAATTCCTGGATGCATTTTGTTGTACAATTGATGCATGTGTGAACTTGAACTTATTTGTTAATTAATGCCAATTAGATGGACTTTTGTTCAGATCGTAAGGCTGTAAATTTGTTTAAATATGTGTAAAGAGAGAGAACAGGAGAAAATATTACTCCTCTAGGTATAAATGTCCTGTCCCATCTATGAATCAGCTCTAAAAAAGAGTCTGATAGAATGAGATGAAGTTCAGTTTCTTGAATCATATAATCATTATCTTTAATGTTTATTTATTCAATAAGTAATATTCTATAATTCTTAAGTTATGACCTGGTTCTGCGCAGTTAGGGTTGCTTTAAAAAACTTTTCTCGGTTGCACGTCAATTCGTTTTCCTGTGTAACACAAGCTTGTCATAAAGAAACTGATTTAAGCTTCAGACTAGCACTGACCTTTTAGCTTGTAGCCCACTTGCCCTCATCCAATGGAGCGTTTCATGACCAAAACTCTAAGTGCAGTTAAAAAGATACATGTGTGAGTAATATATGTACAAACAAAGCAGTGGCATTATTATTATTATCATATGCAAGGTGCAGTTGTGGAGGTGGGAGGTGGTTCAAGTGCACGATTTGAAACTTACCCTCGACTTGCCCTGGGATAAGTCAGTTCAGTTTTATGTTTGGATACCTTCAAAGTACAGTAGTATTAATTTATCAGTTAAAATGATATATACATAAATACGGTCAGATTCCTTGTTCATGTGTGTGTCAAGCTCAAGGAGTTTGCTCATAAATTTCCATCTTGTGTCTTTTCATCCCTAATCTATGTTCCTTTAAGTTTAAAAGATATTAGCTTTGTTCGTCATGATCATCACAATGTCAATACTAGCGATGATTAAATTGTATTATTTCAGTTTCATGCAACCCATATTTATTACCCACTTAAAGTTCATGTATGAATTGCTTGGGTTTTACTTGACAGCATTGTTTCAGAGAAGTCAAGGGCCCGGGTAGCTCAGTTGGTAGAGCGCCTGCCTCACAATCCTGGCTGTGTCACTTTCGTTTGACTCAAACATTTGGTGCCCTTTGTACCAACCGTAGCATTATGGTTGAAATACTACCCCTGCTACGTTAAATCCCATTCACTCACTCACTCACTCAGAGAAGTCAAGGCTGTTTGTTTCTTCGGGGCGCGGGATGGCACAGTGGTTAGCCCAGCAATCTGCCAGTCTTAGTGGGTGTGGTTCGAGTCCCGCCTAGGCACCTCTCTTTCAGCCCAGAGAGACAGGAGCCCCGACACCGACTTGATGTTGGTGAGACTGTGGTGATGTGGCTGAAAGATTAGCAAAAAAAACACGTAAAACCCCAAATCACTCACTTACTCACTGTTTGTTTCTTGTTTCATGATTTAACAAGGAGTTCCAAAGCTATTTTGAACTAAAAATACACGTAGTGTGCTTTTTCGTGAACAGACCAACAGTGTGTGCACCCTGGGAAACAAAAACTTGAATTCAAGTTATCTAAAACAGTTTTAATCTGTATTAGGTCTTAATTCTATCTCCTCACTGAAGGCTTCATGTTGAAACGGATACCATAGACGGATCCAGGATTTTGATCCAAATGGAGTTGGGACTACAGAATGTGAATTTGGAAAAGGTGGGGGTGGTTAGGGTGTATGCAGAATGAAGAGGTTCCCTAGTTAATGCAGTTTTACATAAAACTTAGCTGAAAAGGGGTTGTGCACCCCTTACAGAGAATTAACCCCCCCTCCCCCCACCACCACCACCAACCTCACCCTCACCTGTGTCTGCCAGGTGGGATCTTCAGCAGTTGTGGTTAACACTATCTGGATTAATACCTGTTCTCTGCACACAGTCATTCTAAGTGTTCTCTGTCAGGTGAAGTAAAAGACAAACACTGTCACGAGTCCTGGAGTGCTTTAATCGTTAGAATAACATAAACTGTCACTTCTGTTTGTCGGGCCTGGCATGCTCAATAGCTGTGCAGTTAGTAACTCTCTTATCTGGGAGGTGTGAAATGTCTCCTAACAGACTTAAAGTTTGCTTTACGTTCATTTCATTAACTTTTTGCATGATCACAAACGACTGATACTCGTAAGTTCAGTGTGGGGCAGTGGATAGTGCCAGCCGAACAATGCTTAAAGATTGTGGGTTCAAATCCTGGAATCAGGGGTAGCACAGTGGATTGTGAGTCAGTCTAGCAATACATTAGTCTTAACAATTGTTGGAGTGTAATGACCTTCTAGCACTGAAAGGCAGCTTGGGTTAACCAGGGTAATATATG